>CAMOHE010043538.1:0-28632 GCA_946598075.1 Artocarpus hirsutus | reverse complement strand
GTCTCTTGTGTTGTCGACGATTGATGTCCCTTTGTAGCAACCATGCATTCTTGATAATTTTCATCCATATGCAACTTTTTTGTTGTCTTTATTTTCCCATAAAAACAAAAACAAAAAAAAAAAAAACCAAAAAAGAAAGAAAAAAAAAAGAGAATAAAAATTCTTACAATATTGAAATCTCTTATCGGAGCTCCATCTTGTAGGGTATATGAGGACAAGTATTTTGTAATAGTTTTGACTTTATTTGTATTTATTTTTATATTAGGAAGTTTTATTTTAGTTTTGGATAACTTACTTGTTTATGATCTTTATAATGTGTATCTACATAAAATCTTATTCATAGTGCTCCTTACTAGTGAATCTTCCTCTCTTTTTTTCTTAGTCCGTAGATAGAGACAAATTGTTGTACCATGTTAAATCTATTGTTCTCTTCTTCTTTATTTTATTTTCTTATTTGATTTTCAATACATTCTGTATCTCTAAAAAATCTCATTTCATTACATCAAACATTGAATGTGTCTCACATCAACTCCTTTGTTAGAATTTTTTTTCAAAACAAACTCAATGTACTCAAACAAAGAGCGTAAATATAAATTTAAAAACAATCACAGCACAAATAACTCATAATCCTTACCTAACAAAGATAAAACTTGAATTTTAACAAAAATAAAGGATTCGTAGAGTAATTCTGTTGAGCTTTGCAGTAAGGTTTTTACACATGTTGAAATTGTTCTATTCTAGTTAAAAAAATCTTAAAATTTCCTCAGAAACAAGCCATTCAAGCAAGCGGGGGAACTAATCTTAAAATTTTGTGATTTTAATGGTAAATGTAAGAGAGGTTAATTTAGACAAAATTTGAATTTAAAATAGTAAAGTAAAAAAATGTAAAGATTACGGAACAAAATGAGAATACGAGTGGATTTAGAACCATAAGTGAAAATGATTTTAACTATATTAAGAGAATACGAGTGGATTTAGGACCATAAGTGAAAATGATCTTAACTATATTAAGATAAGCAAAGGACTTGAGCCCCATAAGTAATGATGGGCTTGAGGGGAACAAAGGGCCCAAATATATACCGAAGTCTTTTTTTATTTGTAAAATTAAAATGTCTTTATTTTATAAATATTTTTATATGTCTCAATGCATATATATATGAAGACATATTAATGACCTTAACAATGATATTGTTAGTTTTTATTTATTTTTTTAGACTAATGATAATATATGTATTTAAGATTTCAAATGAGTTATGGTCTTGTTAGATTAAAAAATCACTAAAATTAAGGTGTTTGTTGTTTAAATTCAAATTGGTATTTAAAACAATGATTTTAAAATTTCCTCAACTAAAAGTTGAAATTAATTCACCAACTAATTGGTATCCAAAAAATCACCAAATTAATGATATGCCATCTTTTACAATTTTTTTTAATTTAATGAAATTATTGACTTTAATGATTTTATTAATATAATTATATCTCATTAAATTAATGATATTCCCTTATTGAGTTTTTGCTTCTTGTGTTGTAAGAAATTTATTGACGTACTTTGATGGTTTTATCTCATTAAATTAATGATATTTCTTTATTGGGTTTGTTTTTTGTGTTGTAAATTAATGATAATCCTTTAATGATATCAACAGACTTCTTGAAACTTCAAAATTTAAAAATTGGATAGTAAAATAACATATTAATGTAATACGGAAAATAAGGAATTATGTATATATTATTCTTTAATAATTTAACTAGTCGAAAAATAAAAAAATTTGTTATAAAAGCTAAATACATGATAAAATCTGTTTAGAGGATTTTTAGGATTCCTAATATATGCAATTTTAAAAAAGGGACATATAAGTGATATTTACATAACAAATACATCTTTTGAGTAATTTTTACATTAAACAATGAAAAATTTTAAAAAATACATCTTTTGAAACTTATTTATTTATTTATTTATTTTACAAATGTAACACATGTTTGAGTTGTTTAAGTGTGGCACAACTTAAAAATATAATATTAGTCATAGTATGATACAAAATATGGCATGAATATGTACATTTTTTAAATGTGTGGCATAACTTGTAATTTTCTCTTATAGAAATTTTTAAAATGTACTGCGAGTTGCATATAGGTTAAGATATAGGGATATTTTCAAGAACGACAAAAAAGAGACCTTTTTTTGTAATTTTTGCCACACATTTTTAAAACTTATGATGCCCTCTTTCTAATGGAGCTTACAAAGATTGACAACGTGTTTCGAGTGCCGCCATTGCTTGAGCAAGGAAATACGGGTCCAGCTGGGTTTGGAGGAGTCATTAGAGATGACAAAGGAAAATGGATTCATGAATATATTGGTAAAATTAGGGTAACTACAAGCCTAGTTTTCAATCCTTTATGGCCTAGCTTGTTCTAACCACCATGGTTGTCGGAGTTCAGAGGTCGCCAAAGTATGCAAAGATTGTGGCATAGCGATTGTTGAACGTTCTTGCATCTAGGCAGTTCTGTCATGATCTAGCAAGGTGTGGCTTAGCGAGCAAGATTCCTCACAATCTCGAGAATGAGCACTTCGGTGATGAAGGCCACGATCTCGAGAATCTAGGTAATGAAAATGCGACATAGTCTCAGCAAGGAAAAGTCAAGGTTGACACAAATATGTTGATTCTAGTTAAATTCAAACCAACCCTATCCACACGGATCCGGCCAGATCTACATGAAGCTTCTCACGATGAGCAATACTGACGAAAGGAGCAGATTCAACTGGATGATCTTTGATCAATGTTGTACTTCTCACGAGCAACAGTGACAACATTGACAACAAGATCTGTCAGTGTCTAAAGGAATTTGGTATTCTTATATATTTACTTACTTTTATTTTTTACGTGTAATCTTTAGGATATTTTTATTGAAATTTTTTAAATCAAGGAATTAATGTATAGTAGATTATTATTATTAATCAACCTGATTATTTTGGTAACAGACATAAATGACTTGTGCTTGAGATGACCCCTGTGGCTTTTGTTAAAAGTGCAATATAATATGGTAGATTACCAATTTTAATCTAGTAGATTATTTTAGCTGCCAGTCATCACCATTGAATGTTGACGGGTCACTATGGATTCCGAAAATATCTCTGACATTACCAATGATAATATAGTAGATTACTCGTCCGTACAATTTCAACAAAACACATTGTACTAACTTTGATCCATCCTCTAGAGTGGTCAAAATCTAAACCATTTTAAAAACCATTTGACCAATTTAAGCTCTTTTAAGAATTTGATTCCAAACACTTGTCAAAAAAATCATAATTTTTACTTATCTTTTTTCTACTAACAAAAAACACAAGCAAAAACTCTGTTAAATGATCTTAAACATATTCGGTGCCAGTCCAAAAGATAAAAGTATGCTTGGACCCCTTACATAAATTTAAAACTCTTGAACATAAGTGTCTGCCAAATGACTGCAACAATACACGGGCTTGTTTTTAATAAAATTAAACAATCATATTCTGATATAATAGTTGGTTAAAATTGTGCATATATAGTTTGGCAAGGTTCAGTCCTAAAGACAATACTACTATTGACGGTAGTAGTTGCTAGTATCATTTACATAAGCGCCTCATTATAGCACCTTGAATCTAAAACTGTTCACAAGCTTTTTTAATTACAAAACGATCCTTTACAATACTTGCAAAGACTATTATAACCTTATAATGAAATAAATAAAAATGATAACGAATGCTTAAGTTGTAAAATTTAGACAAAACCCGAAGAGGGCTCGATATCTCCAAGCTGAGATTGAGGAGCTTAATGGTATAGATAGTGGGGTGCATCACAAGGAACAGTTGGTAAAACTCCAAAAAGAATTAGATCGGTACTTGGCATTAGAAGAGTATTACTGGAAGTAGCGTTTGAGGGCGGAATGGTTATCAGGAGAAAGACAAAAATACAAAAAAAAAAATTCATTCTAAAGCATCTCAGAGGAATTCTAAAAATGAAATTAGGGGATTGGAGAATGGCAGGGGTGATTGGGTGACGCAGACTGACGAGGTAGTTCATATTGTAGAAGACTACTTTGTGGGCGCTTTCTTTACATCGCATCAAGAGGAGAGTGTTATGGAGGAGGTCTTGGAAGGTATTGAGAAGCATGTTGGTGAAGAGACCGAGCGGATTGGGATAGGGATTTTACTGCTAATGAGATACGGAGGGAGTTATTTTCTATAGGTGCATGGAAGTCACGAGGGCCTGATGGTTTTCATGCTGGGTTCTATCAGAATAATTGGGATTTGGTGGGGCCGGATATGACTTGGGTGTGCTTGAACATTCTAAATGGATGGGGACTTAAATAGTCTTTTTGAAGATCAAAAATCCAAGGAAAGTGTTTGATTTTCGTTCGATTAGCCTATGCAATATTGTGTTTAAGATCATCAAAAAGGCTTTGGATAATAGGTTGAAACAGTTCCTTTCCTACATTGTTACCGATAAGAGTGTTCCTCAAGGAAGAGTGGTTCCGCATGGAGGACTTGGTCAGGGCTGTCCTTTGTCGCCGTATCTCTTTCTACTATGTGCAGAGTGGTTTTCTTTATTATTGAGGAGGAAAAGGGAGATAGGAGAACTGTCTGGAATTGCTTGTACTCAGGGTGCTCCTAAAATTAATCACCTAATTGCAATCAAATGGAAAGTTAAACAACACAAAAATTATCCATGTAAATAAATAAAAATCAAATGCGAAATAATTGCAAAAATCAAATTCTTGGATTGTTGCAACGACATGAATAAATGAGTGCAATTAAGAAAAATTAACAAAAGGTTTGAACGCATTAATTCATATACAGCTCAGGGTATGATTGATTTATGAAGTCAACGTGTTCAACATAACGAATCAAATGTGGAAACGTATGATTATATCACAAAACAAAGAAAATAAAAAAAAAAGTGCCCAAAAAACAAAGAAAAGATGGTATAATAGGCATTCTAAAATCAGCTTCTCATTAACTGACTTCTTTCAAAACCAGCGGCCTAACCCACCTAGCAAAAGACAAATATGGTCCCACTTCTATGAGATATTATCATTTTGGTGCTCCTGGCCCTCTTTTGTTTGGAAAACATCAAAACAGAACCTTGTGTTTTTGAAAAATATAATTTTGATACCATGAGTTTTGACGTGAAATTTTTTTTTTATCATTTTATTAATGACTCCCAACTTAATTTTTTAAAACTATAGTAGAATATCAAAACCAAATATCAAACAAAACTCATCAAAAAGCATATATGTAGACTTATTTATTTTTTATTACATTATTTGTATTTATTGTCTTTATGGTTTTTGCAAAATGATTTGGGGTTCATTAATAAAAAGATAAGTAGAAATTTTCATATCACAAAATACGAATTCAAGGTAGCAAAATGATATTTTCAAAAACTACAAAGTATTATAATGATATTTTTTAAACAATAAAATATTAATGTGATAGTTTCTTAAAATATAGGTATCAAATGATAAAGAAAAACTCTATTAATTATGGTAGACTGCATGAGTAGAGATATAAATAGCATTACTGGTTATCAATCGGCCTGTCCATATAGGCCATAGACTTGCCGCTGCTCTTTTCCTTCAACATTTTGCATGTCCTACAATATTTGAGGCACTCACTTGAGAAGAAAATAAATAAATAAATAAATAAAATATTTGACTGACTCGTGCTCCAGTTTCTTACAGCCTTCCGCAATAATCTGTAGTCGACCACTTTACGCACGCTGATGTTGTCAGATTGTTCATGCGTGTACCCGAAAACGGTAAGAGTTTAGCTTACTTTTGATATATGATGTAATATTACAAGAATTATATTGTAGTAGGTACGACTTGATTTTCAAACACTTTTTATCTCTTGTAAGATCAAGAGATGAAAAACAAAATATCCATTTTATAATTGAAAACAATAAAGAGAGATAAAGAATGAAGATATATATTTTTTAATTCTGGAATGTCATTATTTGTCTACTACGTTGTTAACATGAGCCTTTCGTTGAATTGTTCGTGGGATGAGGTTTCTTAGTTCATGGGAATCTAGTTCATGGGTTCTATTGGAGCCTTTAAAGGAACCACCACGTTTTTCACCCAAAAAAAGGATTTACTGCCACGTTTTTCACCCAAAAAAAGGCATTCACCGCCACTTTGGGAATACTTTTCAAAAATCACTATTTTCAGATGCAATTAAATGGCTTTATTGTTGTAGTGCTATTACATTTGAATATTGAATATAATAGTTTTTTTTCCCTCTGTAATTTTTTAGGTTTTTCCTCAGCCGTTCGCTGCGTTAATGTGTAAAGGGAAAGATAGATTTTAATAAATTATATGCAAGGGTATAAGCAAGCACATGAACATTAAATACTACCCAATATTAGAAAAATAAAAAATAATAGAAAGGAAGAACAAATAAAAAAGATATAATAGTGTGGGTAGTTAGGGAATTAGGCGCCCCCTAATTCTAAGAATATCAAGAACCAATAATTGCAAAAAAAGAAAATAAGAAGAAAAAGAACACCAAATTTTATATATATTCGTCCAAATTTAAGACTACGTTTTGTTTCTGCTGCTACAGATTCCACTATGATGAAATGGATGATTACAGATTACAAGAGAAATTTCTATCACACACTCTCAATTTGTGTTTCCTAAATCTCTCTTCTATCTCACCAAATAGAGTTCTCACACTCAACAGAAAAATGCCTCTTACAACTCTAGCTGTCTTCTCTCTATTTAAATACCTTCAATGAGGAGTAAAAAATAGCAACTATTAAAAAATCTTAGCAGTCACACGTTTTCCTTTTGTGTTGTATTTTGAAAATACTGATTCCTGCCTTAAAAGGATGCGTACATCATAACCTTGGCACTGCGGCACCCAAATCTGGCGCTACTGCACTCTCCCGTTGGCACCGCGATGCCTAATCTTGGCGCTATAGCGCTGGTTTGTTTCTCCCTCAGGTGACGTGGCACCCAAACTTGGCCCTGCGGCACCCAGACACTGCCTTTCCTCTTCTTTTTCTTTGCTTAGTTTTTTGATTTGGCTCCACTTGCAACAATCTCCCACTTGGAGACTAATTAATCACCATGTCTCCACCTGCAGCAGCAACAACTTCTCACGTTTTAAGAAGAAGTCCAACTAAAGTTGCGCATAACTTCAGTTTCTCAATCGGAACAATTTTGGTAAACATATCTCTTCGATTCTGACTCCAAGAATCTTCTTAAGCTTTAACACTCTATCCTCCAAAGCTGACCTGATGAAGTGATAACGCAACTGTATATGCTTCGTCCTAGCTTGAAATACAGGATTTTTTGCCAACTGAATGGCGCTCTGATTGTCACTATGTAGCACACTCCTTTCTTGCTTGTGATCTAGTTCTTCCAAAAATGACTGCAACCAAATCATCTCCTTACTTGCTCCAATCATTGCCATATACTCTGCTTTAGTTATAGAGAGTGCAACTATCTTTTGCAGTTTCGAGGCCCAACTAATTGCTATGCCACCTAAAGTATAAACGTAACCGGTAGTACTTTTCCCGCATCAACGTCTCCAGCCATATTAGCATCTACATAACCCTATAATCCCAAATCTGACTTCTTGAAATATAGAGCTAAACCTGCAGTACCTCTCAGATATCTAAAAATCCACTTTATTGCCTCCCAATGCTGCTTGCCTGGATTATTCATGTACCTACTCACAACTCTCACTACATATGCAATGTCCGGTCTAGTACAAACCATGGCATACGTGAGATTGTCTATTGTAGAAGCATAAGGCATCTTGGCCACATGGTCTTGCTCCTGCTCTATGGTCAGTGATTGATCCTTTGACAACTTAAAGTGAATAGCTAAAGGAGTACTCATAGGCTTTGCATTACTCATGTTGAATGTGTTGAACACTTTTTTAACATATTCTTCCTGTGGTAGTTTCAAACCACTACTGTTCCTTGTTATTCTCATTTCAAGGATTTGTTTTGTAGCACCCAATTCCTTCATTTCAAACTTCTTAGACAACTCCTTCTTCAGTTTGTCAATCTCTTGTTTGCATCCTCTTGCTATCAGCGTGTCATCAACATATAGCAACAGTATAATATAGGAGTCACCAAAGTTTTTCACATAACAACAGTGATATGATTAACACTTCAAGAGACCAATGTTATACATAAAACTATCAAACTTCTTATACCACTACCTGGGAGATTGTTTAAGGCCATACAAGCTCTTCTGAAGTTTGCACACCATGTTCTCCTTACCCCATACTTCGAAACCTTGTGGCTGCTTCATGTAGATCTCCTCTTTCAAATCACCATAGAGAAAGGCTATTTTAACATCCAACTATTCCAAGAATAAGTCTTCGTTTGACACCAGCGTAAGTATTGTTTTGATCATGGTTAGTTTCACCATCGAAAAAAAAATCTCATTGAAGTTAATGCCTTTTTTCTATTGAAACCTTTTTATCACCAGCCTTGTCTTATATCGTTTGCTGCCATCACATTTATCTTTTATCTGGTATACCCATTTGTTATGCAAGGCCTTTTTGCCCTTTGGTAACTCTGCCAACTGCTATGTTTGATTAGACATTAAGGAGTCCATCACATCCCTCATAACTAACTCCCACTTGACCGAATATTTTCCCTGCATGGCTTCATCATAACTCTTTAGTTCACCTCTGTCGGTCAACAAAATATAATGCAGTGATGGAGAGTATCTCTGCAGCGATCTGATGGTCTTGCTAAATCTCTTGACTATAGTAGCAGGTGTGCTATGGTTTCCTTATGGAGCTATATTTTCTTGATCTTCAACTTCTGAATTTTGCACTTCCACTTAAGGAAGATCCTTCAATGGAATCACCTTAGGCTTCTTATCTTCAAAACATGTACTTCTGGAGTCATTGCTATCTCTGTCCTGGTACAGAATACTTTCATTGAAGATCACATTTTTACTCCTGATAATCTTTTGATTTTGGTCATCCCAGAAATGATAACCAAACTTAAGTCCACCATAGCCAACTAGAAAACATTTTGTTAGATTTTGCATCAAGTTTACTTCTAGCACTAGAATCAATATGAACATAAGAAATACAACCAAATACTCTTAAATAAGAGAGGTTAACTTTTTTACCACTTCAAACTTCTTTCGGTAGCTTGAACTTCAATGGTGTGGATGGACTTCTATTGATCAGATGAGCTACAGTGTTAATTGCCTTAGCCCAACACTTCTTTGGTAGCCTAGCATTCAACCTCATACTTCTAGCATGCTCGTTCGAAGTTCTGTTTCATCCTCTCAACTACACCATTCTGTTGTGGTTTCCCTAGAATAGTTTTCTTCATCTTTATTTTGTTTTCAGCACAGTATCACTTAAAATCATCATCTATGTACTCTCCCCTATTATCAGACTACAAGCACTTCACCTTCAAATCTCTCTCATTTTCCACCATAGCTCTCCATCTCTTGAAAGCATCAAAGACATCAAATTTGTTTTTCAGAAAGTGAACCCATACCTTCCTGCTTGAGTCATTAATAAAAATCATATAGTAATTTGAACCACTAAGAGAAGTAACCGTTGACGGTCCCTACACTTCAGTGTGAACTAATTCCAACTTTCTTGACTTAGGCTCTCTACCTATTGTTGAAAAATTGACTCTTTTCTACTTGCCAAAGATGCAGCCCTCACACAAACTATGATCAACAGTTTTCAATCATGGCAGTTTTTCATTAGAGTGAAGCACCTTCATTCCCTTCTCACTCATGTATCCGAGTCGATGATGCCATAGCTTAGTATTAGCAGTAGAGTCAACAACTGCTATGGTATCTCTGCAACTAGAGTTAACATAAAAAGCTTCAACTTTACGTCTCCGAGCAACAACCATGGCTCCCTTTGTGACTTTTCAACCTCCACAATTGAAGGTTACATTATGTCTTTCATCATCAAGTTGCCCTATTGAAATCAAGTTGCACATCAATTTGAGTACATGTCTCACCTTTTGAATCTTCCATACAAACCCATTAGGCATTTTCAAACTAACATCTCCAATGCCAATAATATCCAAAGGTTCACCATCAACAAGATAAACCTTACCATGATTTAGGACAACCTAATTCTCTAAAACATCACGATGTGCAATGGTGTAGAATGATGTTCCTGAATCCATCACCCATGAATCAAGAGAATTGTCAATAGACAAGAGTAAGGCATCCTATGCCTTTTTAGTGGCGATGTTTGCTGCTTCATTGTTCTTGTCTTCATTTTTCTTCGAAGCCCTGCAATTTTTTTTTAAGTGGCCAGTCTTTCCACAATTCCAACATTCCATATTTCTACCGTTCCTCGACGTGCTTCTCCTATTCCTCTACTTAGCCCTTTTGCCATTATCGCTGTTGGAATGCCTCTCAGGTGTCCTACCCTTATTCTCAACATTAAGGGCCGAGTTTGATGTTGAAGCTTCACCAAAATCCTTTTTGAGGACTTCTTCTGCCAAAATAGAATTTCTAAGATCAACAAACTTCAGTTTTGCATTCCTCATCGAATTGGTAATGGCCACCCTCATGGGTTCCCAACTGTTTGCTAGCGAGGCCAAAAGGATTAGGGCATTAATCTCATCATCAAATTTAATCTCCATCGGACCAATTAATTTAGAACGGTACAAAATTATTCAAGTGCTCCACCACCGAGGCACCTTCAGGCATTTTTAAATTAAAGAGCTTCTTCATGAGGTGTATATTGTTATTGGCCGAGGGCTTTTTATACATGTCTGATAAAGCCTTCATCCTTGCTATGGTATTCTCCTTTGCTACGTTGTGGGCCATGTTCTTTGACAGAGTGAAACAGATCACACCTAACACTTGTCTGTCAAGAAGATTTCACTCCTCATTCTTTATGCCTTCGGGCTTATTACCTAAGGGCAAGTGCAGTTTTTTGCTATAGAGATAGTCTTCCACTTGCATCCTCCAATAGCAAAAGTCCGAACCATCAAATTTGGTGATACTAGCAACCGACCCTTCTTCGCCCGTCATCATTCTTGACCCAAACCTTCACTCTAATACTAGTTGTTAGGGATTTAGGCGCCCCCTAATTCTAAGAACACCAAGAACCAATAATTGCAGAAAAAGAAAAGAAGAAGAAAAAGAACACCAAATTTTATACAAGTTCGTCCAAACTTGAGACTACGTCTCGTTTCTACCGCTGCGATTCCACTATGATGAAAAGGATGATTACATATTACAAGAGAAATTTCTATCACACACTTTCAATTTGTGTTTTTCAAATCTCTCTTCTATCTCACCAAACAGAGTTCTCATGCTCAACAAAAAAATGCCTTTCACAATCCTAGCCGTCTTATCTCTATTTAAATACCCTCAATGAGGAGTAAAAAATAACAACTATTGAGAAACTCTAGCAGTCACATGTTTCCCTTTTGTGTTGTATCTTGAAAATACTGATTCCTGCCTTAAAAAGACGTGCACATCAGAACCTTAGCACCAAGGCGCCCGAATCTGGCGCTCTCTCGCTGGCGCCACGGAACCCAATCTTGGTGTTGCGGTGCTGGTTTGTTTCTCCCACGGGTGTCATGGTGCCCAAAGTTGACGCTGCGACTCCCAGATACTACCTTTCTTCTTCTTTTTCTTTGCTTTGTTTTTTTATTTGGCTCCACTTGCAACATGGGTGGTTCTAATTGGAACAGCTCCCTCCAACCTTACAAGTCTCCACAAAAATCCAAAAAATGGGAGACGAGAACAGCAAAAGTTTACACCTAATTTCTTGCATGGATATTCATCGGTCGAGAGGAAGTGCCTGATATTCCAATTATATTTCTTTTGGTCTAACGTAAAAATGGGTTCCCACAGATTTCTGTGTTCTTGCTGCCATTTCGAGTCCCGAGGCACCACTGTGCTGGCTATCACATGCGTGACCGCTGCTTCAAACAACCCTCGTGGACTTGACTCAATGGCACCTCTTGTGTCCAGACACGTCATTTCTTCATGCAAGCCTCTTTCACATGTTAAGGCAACGGGCAATAAATATATGTATATATATATATATATACACACCGCGCGCGTGAAAAATCTTTTTCATAGTTATAACTTACTACTTAGGAAAATAAACTATAAATCTCAGTCTAACATGTAATATATTTTTTAAATTAAGTCTTATTATTTTGTTAATAATAGAATTATAATACTATAAGATTGAATAGAATTGTTCTATATATATACATCTTTTTAGCAAAAAGCCAAAAAAAAATCATTTCCAACAAGAAGAAAAAGCTTTATGCCCAAATGATGTATACACAACTTCTGCTTAAAGATGCACGATCATTTTTTTTCGGTTATTCAGATAAAAAGAATAATTAATATCTTATCTGTTTGATTATTGATTGTACAAAGACACATGTGTAATATTCTCTTTTTATCAATAATTTTGACCTGATACAATTTTATATGACTTGAAGATATAATAACGTGAAAGAATAATAAAAAGTTCTTAAACAAAGCATCTTTTATCCTTCATTATTGCGTGTATGTAATTGCAAAAGACATCGTCTACTCTGTCTTCCTAATTACAAGCGAATTTAAAACATGAAAGCATGTTAGAAAAAAATATTAAATATTCATCCCTTGCAATATCTAGCACTAGAGTTAGATAAAGCACGTGTCAGATTATCATAAACAAAAGTTATGATCATATTCTTCGTGCTAATTGTCTCGCGTTTGAATTGGATTTTGGTCATAAGCTAATTGCTGTTCAAGTGTGTACTATAACAGAGACGAACCCAAAAATTTTATACACAGTAAGGATACTTAATAAAATTTACAGTATCAAATCGTAATTTAATAAAAATAATAATTACTCTAATGTTACTGCTTCCAATTAGGAGAAATGAATTTTAAAGAAAATTAAGGATTATTGAGGAAAAAAATACAAGAATTAAATGTAAAATTTAAATTAGAAAATATAAAAACAAGTAAAAGTTCATTTCGAAAATAAGAACAGTAAAAGTAAACTTGATAACTTAAAATATAGCATTTTGAATGGGACAATTAAGTTTAAATTTCCAGAAATATGAGGACACTTATGAGCCTACATATATATATATATATATATATATATATATATATACCTCCTAAAAATTGAACGCTATTTGTTAATTTCTAAAATTATGAGTGGGGCACGTACTATAAGAGTCACTAACTCTACATATAGCTAGTAATAATATTCTCACGGGAGAAAAGCTCTGTTGTTTTTTCATATAGTAAGTCAAAAATTGATTTTATGACGACATATTTTGTTATAAATTTGATCCAATAGAAAAAAATTAAGAAATGCTAAAAAAATTCATCGTATTTAAATCTACTATATAATTGGAAAGTAGACGTGATCAGAGAAAACATTTTTATTTTCAACATTATTTTATCACATTTATAATATACAAAATCGAACAAGAATAATTGAAATGACAAAAAAGTACTGTTCAATTTGTTTTTTTCATGCAACAACACGTGATCCGTGACCAATTTAAAGCTCTAAGCTTCTTTTTTTTTTTTTACTTTTATCTTCATTTAAAGTTATAGTTTCTTCAATACATGTACAGGTAGCGTAAGTAATTAATATAAGTTTTATATGCTCTTGTGTGTGTAAAAAAATACTGTACAAAATAGTTGCTAAGCAATGAACATATATTTAATCAATCTAAGATCGATATTAATTGATTTCTATTATTGATCATAGAAGTACTGGGCTGAAAAAATGATAATCATTCCTTTGTATTGATACCATATTTAATTGTTTGTTCAACATATATAATTCATTATTAGTTTCCTTTTATTTTGAAGTTCATAATATGGGGAAATGTGTAATGAAAAGGGGAAAAAAATCACAGTGAGGTGCTTCTGGAAGATTTTTTTATAAGTTTAGTGCTTGCAAACTAAAAACGGGGTATATTTTTGTGTACCTTCCAGTCTTTGACATCAAAGTAGAAAGTTGTCTTGTAAAACACCAACAACTTTCTAAATTAATAAAAGTTTATCCCATTCTCGGATGTCCATGTCACCATGTTGTATGGTAATCCGAATATTAATTAGGAAGCGTGTCCATAATTTGAAAATAAGTAGCATTTGCCCAAAGTCATATCGAGCATAAAGGCTCATGTTGAATCGAGTACTCTCGTTCGGCTATTCTGTGGGGTCCAACACTCCCTAAATTGTTAGCTAGGAAGGTGCATTGTTTGGATTAGTCTAGTGGCAATGATGCAACAACAAACAAATCAAACGGAGAAATTACAATAGCAAAAAATTTTACCCATTATCGAACCAATTCGGTTGTCTATAAAACAATTCATGTGTTGGCTTGAGAAAATCGAGTGAACTCGATTCGTGGTTAGTCTTTAGATTTAGATGCATAGAATACGCTTGCACGAAATCAATTGTTCATTTGTCGTTCAAGTTCCCAACGGTACGTCACTATTTGCTCATACTAACTAGTCTTCGATTGTTCAAAATATATGCTTCAATGGACAGAAATTTCGTTCTTATTCTTTCAAACCAACTCCGCCCACGACATTGCGCGGCAGGTTTCGACGCTGGCCTTCGCTAAATTAAAAAGACAAAAAGCATTATGTATAAAGTGGATGTACATAGATGGCCATTGACACACACACGTGTGTGTATATACTATATCAATAAAGTTGAGTCTTAGACACCATCAACATTTAAAAATAATTTATAATTTGTTCAACATATATCTGCAATTATAAATAAATAACGCATATTGCCGATGTCAAATTAAGAACATCCCTAGTCCCTATGTGGTTGGTAAAGATCAGTCAATTTTGAAAATGTACAAAATATGCTCACACTAGAAAAGGCTAGTTAATCCCTACTAGTTAACAAAAAAAAAAAAATCTAGTTAATGAAATTAGGGACGCCAACACTACAAATTCAGAGAATCCTTGTTGGCGGCCTTCTGTATACCCGTCATAATCCCTACTATAAAAAATGTTTATTGTCGATGAAAATTTCATTAAGTTAGAAACAATAAAAAGTTGGAATTTAACATCCAAATATAAAGCATTTTCAAAAAGAGAACACAAACCAAATTCTAGAATATATATAACATTGGAATTAGGATTATTACTAAATAAACTTTTTAAATATACATATGTGGATAATTTTTCTTGAAAATATATATTTATATTAAGGTGGAGCGAGGTGGGACGGAGTGTTTCGCTGTCCCGCCACAACCTTGACACAGGGACAATAAGTCCGCAAACCAAACTTTAGAAACGTAGAAACATTCTTCAAATACCAATATGCCCAAACATTTCCCACAAAACAGTTCTTTACTTTTTAAAAATGTAGAGCATATCCCCGCCTACTAGATCGAAAAGTCCAGCTAACCAAACTATCGAAACGTAGAACCGCTCTTCAAATATTAAAACTTCCTACATCACCGTCTTAACTATTTTGCTTTATTGAGAAGCTGTGTATTGAAACGTGTAGACGTTCTTCAAATACCAATACACAAACAAAGCAGATTGTGTGTATAGAGACGTACATTAATATAGACATTCTTCAGATACCAATACACAAACATTTCCTTACAAAGACAGTTCTTTTCCTCTTTTGCTTATTGATAAGGGTATTAATATATGTAAATAGCCCCGTAAATTAACGATATATATATATATATATTTGAAAAATTGCATTAATAGCAGAGTTTTAATTCTTAATGTAAACAAATAACACACTTTAAAAAAAAAAATTGAAGTAAACAGCATTTTTAGAATCTTATATTTTTTAAAACACTTGAAATTTTAATTTTTCTCATCATTTTTCTTATTTTTCTTATTCTCTTTCTTTTCGTTTTTGTTTATTGTTTTCTCGTTGTTGTTTTATGTTTCTCTCTAAAATGACAAAAAAAATAATAATCTTAGTTTAAATGTGCTACTTACTGAACACTACTACATTTTAGTCTATTTATTTTTATTTCCAATTAAAGATAAACTAATTCCCTCATTCTCCCTATTTTTTCTCATAAGATTTGAAATCAAATTTAGTTTGAGACCGTATTGACAAAACGAGATAAAATAATTAATTTAGTTGATATTTTTGTATCTGTAAGGGATCATATATACCTTCTTGACGAAGCAAGTTGTTTAAGAAGTGATCCGTTTAATAAAGAACCAAATAAGAAAGGGCCAGGGAGAACTACCGCTGGCACACTGCAGAGGCATCTTGGATCCAGCCTGAGGGGGCGCCGAAATTATTGCACCAACCCAACGAATAATAATATTAAAACTTCTTCATAACATTGGCATATATTCGAATCCTCCCAATATACAACTTTCTCTAGTCCTAAATGGGAAAATCCCTACCTTGCTAGATGTTACGAAAGACTGACCTTTTTTTGGGTAATATCAACCGCTGGCAATATTTTTTGTTCTATAAATATGTGTACAAATTTTTGTATGCCACATATATGATGACATTGCAGAGGAATCAAACACTAAATCAACTTGTCTAACACATCAAACCTTTTGAGTTTTAACAGCAGAATATAAAATGGGGAAAATTATGTCATGTTAATATATATATATATATATATTTCTCTAAATTGGTCACGTTAATATTAGATTTGTCACGTTAACATTTTTTTTTTATCAATCGGTTACGTTAATATTAAATTTGGAACATAAGAAAAGTTCATTTATGCCCTATGAATTATAAGAAAAATAAATAACAGTAATTATGACAGCCTATTAGATTTGGAACATTAAAATGTAGCAGCTATACAAAAGTGGAGTTCATCCATATGCCCTAGGGGGAAAAAACACTCTATATATCTGCCAGCCTATTTTCTTTCTTTTCTTTTATTTTCTTTTTCTTTTTAACCTGAAGATGTTAGCCAGGTTACACAGAAATTACCTGAAAGTCTCTGCAAAAAGCAGCCCAATAATAACTTCAATAGAAAAAAGAGTTCAAAATAAGTGAATGAATGCTCCAAATTCCAAAAGCCCGTAAATATGCACTGGCTGAGCAAAGGTCTGTTTCTTCAGTGCACAGCAATCAGTACTCTCTCTCTCTCTCTCTCTCTCTCTCTCTCTAAGTGAAAAGCAAAATACATATATAAAGGAGGAGCCACTCCACCGCCCTCCTCAACCATTGACAAAGAACGCCATTCAAAATCAACCTCTACCCTCTCTCCATTTCATGACTACTCAATTCATAGAAAAGAAAAAACACTGACCGAGGCCACGCCTGTGTCCCTCGTTCCCAACCACACACATTCACACACACAAGCCAATTGAATTCGAGTTTTTTTTTTCACCCCTTTTATAGTTCCCACCTACACTTCCCCCTATGGACGACGACCCTTCATCCGATCATCATCATAATATCACTGATCATCAACAAAGCCAATCCCAAAACCCTCCTCCTTCATCTCCCAAAACCGCCACCCCCAGTAGCAGCGCCGAAACCAGCACCGCAACAACAAGAAAGGGGAAGGGCAAAGGCGGCCCCGACAACAGCAAGTTCCGGTACCGCGGCGTGCGGCAGCGGAGCTGGGGCAAGTGGGTGGCCGAGATCCGCGAGCCCCGGAAGCGGACTCGCAAGTGGCTCGGCACGTTCGCCACAGCCGAGGACGCCGCCCGAGCCTACGACCGCGCCGCCATAATCCTCTACGGCTCCAGAGCTCAGCTCAACCTCCAGCCTTCCGGCTCGTCCTCTCAATCCTCCTCTCGCGGCTTGTCCTCTTCCTCCTCCTCCTCGTCTTCCACTCAAACCCTCCGCCCTCTCCTCCCCCGCCCCTCCGGCTTCGGCCTCACCGCCACTTACTCTTCCTCGTTCTCCTCCGCCACCGCCGCCTTCCCGTTTCTCACCGCCGCCCAAGGATACATGCCATACGGTTCCGCCGCCGCCACGGTTGGGGCTAATACTCATTATCCTAGTACTACTACTACTGTTGGTACGGTAGTGCATAATCCCGTACAGCAGTATAATATTTTGTACCATAATCCGATGTGTGACGGGATGGTGACTGTAGGTTGTGGCGATCCCACCAGTACTACTACCGCTGCTGCTGCTGCCGCCGCGGCGACAACCTCGTACCTCCCGAATTACGCCTCTTGTGGTGGAGAGGACTATAATAATCATCGTGATCATAATCAGTACGGCCAATCGCTACAGCATCATGATCAGACGGTTCAGGATTGCGCGTATCAAGATCACGCCGATCATGTTGATGATCAGGTGAATTCTTTGGTGGGGGCGGTGGACTCGAGCCTGTCGCTGTGCACGCAGGGGATGGTTGCACCGATGGTTCCTGATCAGATTGGGGCGGCGGGGCCGGTGTCGCCGATGATGTGGCAGTTGATGAATGACGTGGAGTGTTCGCCGAGTATTTGGGACTACGGGGACCCTCTGGGGTTTGATTTTAAAGGCTTTGATTGATGACTGAGTTAATTAGGGTTTTTACAGGGTTTATTGATCGATATCAATAATTATTCAAATTTATAAATTCATATCGGCTTTGCATGCAAGTTCTGGAGGGAGTCTTTTTTTCCTCAATGACTTGAAAATTCACAACTACAATTATTATATGAGTTTATAAGATTATTATAGGTGGGCTTTGAAGAAGAATATTACCGGATTGTGATCAGAAAGCTAGACTCAATGGTCAAGTACCTAGATTCTCTTGCATGTCCCAAATTTTGAGGATGTGAAGAGATCTGATTAAGGGCCTAAGGCCCCATTTAAGGTAACGAAGATTTAAATTTATTTTATGAAGTTTTCCAGTGGGATCCAAAGCTTCTTTTTTAATTTTACTATTATACATTTAATTACTATAGATTTTCTAAGGTTAGACATTGCTGTTTTGATTATCACAAAAAAAAAAAAGGCAAATTTTTGGTTAAAAAATTGATTTTTTTTTCAGATCTTTTATATATATATATATATATATATAATGGTAGATTTTCGTGTCATTTTTGTCAAGAGCCTACTCCCTACGTCTTTGATCTTTTTGTTCTTCTTTGTGTCTTAGCTGTTTCTAATTGCTTCTGCTTATTGATTTAGAAATGAATTTAATTACCCTCTAAAAAATGATCGAGTATTTCATTCTTTTTTTTTTTTTTAATGATGAAGAGTATTTCCATTTTTTTATAATGGAAATCCGAAAATTGAATTAAATTGAACTAAATTGAAGAAAGTATTGAATTAAATTAAATTGAAGAACATTTCGATGTTGTTTGTATATAATTATATTAGATATATGCTGCTTTTGCCTCTTTTGTTTGTCATTAGATCAGGCCATTTACTATAGTGCTCGCCAAAAAAAAAAAAAAAACAAACAAAAGAAAGAAAGAAACATCTGTAGACTACGTACCCTGTCTCTGGAAATGTAATCAACTGATGTGCTGAAGAGTTATAAATATCTCGTTATGCGATATCTAACAGTATTCAAACAATTTTTTTCTCTTTTCTTTTCATTTCGGTTCATTCTTTTTTTAATGCCTAATTGTAAATTCTTGCAAATATTTTGTATTCATGTTGTCACTTTGGGAAAGATATTCTACAGACTTAATCAAAGAATAGTTCTAAAAGGTCTGTTCAATAATGTTAGGAATGATACATGTATACCGTGTCATGGATATGTTTGTGGAACTTATGTACTTTCCATCAAAAGGATTCGTACACAGATTTTTGTCTTATTGAAGTTCAACATATGCATGCATATTTAAATTTAGAGCATAGTGCCTTGTCATTAATTAATGACATTTCTTTCAAAATTTATGTATCCTTCTTAATTTGAAGGAGAGTTTAATTACATATTGGTAGAATAAGTTGAGAAATGTGAAGAATTAGAATATTTAAGAATTTCATCTACCACTATACTTTCAGGAGTGTCTTTTTAGGTTCATGTATTCAGAGCTATACCTACAAGTCCTTTTGATCATAACGATTTTATATAAATCTTTATTTGTTACATGATGGCTTTGATAGTTTAGTCCTTTTTCTTTGGATGGATTTTGTTGAAAATGATCATGATGAAGGGAAGTTGTAAATTTTACGTATCAAGTATATATAATAGGGCCTCTTGTAAATTTTGTGGCACCAAATCTCCTTTTAAATAACCGATTACTATTTTTGATTGGTTTATTGTGAATCTTTGAAATGTCTATATACGTACGTACAATCTTATAGAGGTAGCTTGTTTTGGCAGGAGGGAAAAGTACGTGCGTAGAAAGAGAAACCGGGACGGTAAAAAGTAATAGAGTAATCACTAATCCTTGTTTAAAGTGGAGGATTATGGATGGGGATTATTAGATTGGGTGAGAACAAGTGATCTTAGCATTTCTTTTGCGAATTTCAATTTTGATCCCTCTTGATTTTGAGGGATTATTGCATGGAGCTCTCATTGATTTTATTGCATTATGAGATCAAGTTACTTTATTACCTTTCATAGCTAACAAAGTAACGAAGAGTAAAAAGAGCAACTCTAGAGATGAATCTTTTTTCCCCACTTTCCTTGCACCCAGCACTTGACAAATCAAAGGTGGTTATTGATTTCTTTCTTTTCATGCGAAACGGCATATAAATTTATAGACCTTTCATTCCCCTCCGATCCTGATCTGTGGTATTTACTACTAATATCTCTCCATAGCTTCTTTCCCTCCTAAACAAGGCTTAAAGTTCAGTAGTTGATTAAAACCAATGCAAGTAAGGCTACTTGATAAGAGATCATCGAAGAAGAGTTAAAAATTTAAATTATTGCAAAGAAGTTTGAAAGCATATTCTCTTTTTTAATCAAAACATGGTTGCGTGTGATCTTACTACGACACATCCTGAGAGGAAGCACTTTATACCGGTCAGAATTTTATTGACATAAGCTAAGAGCATGAAAAATATTAAAAATGTTGTGAATTACACGTCTTAATGCCATCGAGAGCAAAAAATATGCAAAACGAAAATAAACAAGAACACATAAAATTTATAGTAGTTCACTCTCAATGTGAGAGTTACGTCTACTTCTAGCCACTGTAAAAATTTACTATATGATGAAAAAGTCTACAAGAAAATATTTGCACATGTTTTTTCTCTAGACGTTTTCCTCTATATTTCTTGAGTTATATAAATAAACCCTATCATGTCCTATTTATAGGTTTGCAAAAAGGAGGAAACAAAAAACCCAAAAACAGCTTCATGTGTCCTTCAGCTTGACGCCACATAGCGCCCATTTGTTGGCACTACGACGCGCTTTCCTACTCTACATATGGTAAAAATTCATCAAGAGGTAAATTAGGCTCCACGCCTCTTAACAATCTTCCACTTAGAGACTAATTCACCATCAATTTCTCCTTGTAGCTATCACAACTCCTCGATCCTTAAGAGAGAATCCGACTAAAGTTGTGCATGACTTCAGTTTCTCGATCGCAATAGTCTTTCTCAACATAGTAGCTGGATCCAAAATCCCAAGAATCTTCTCAAGCGTTAAAACTCTATCCTTGAAAGCTGATCTAATGAAGTGGTAACAAACCTGTATATGCTTCGTCCTAGTATGATGAACAGGATTCTTTGCCAAATGAATGGCATTTCAATTTTAATAATGCAACAAGCCCTTCCTCTGTTTATGATCAAATTCTTTTAAGAATGACTGCAATCATACTTCTCTTCAATAGTGGAAAGAACATACTCAGCTTCAATAACAACGTAACAACATACTCCGCTTCAACCAAATTTTTCAATCATAACAACATACTCCGCTTCAATAGCGGAAAGAACATCGAATACTAGAAATTGTAGCTTACGTACGTGACACTCATTAGACAATGGTAGGATACTGTCGTCATAAATCATGCGGCATTTATTAGCATTAAATGTTACGTGCTTTAGATGATGTTTTCGAGAAAACCATCATCTAAATAAAAATAGGCAAGTCTTTTTCCTACACACTCTTTTTTTTTTCAAAAATTTTGAATTTTTTCTATTTGAACACTTTATTTATGTGACACCTGAGAATTTCTAGTGTATTATACATGCAAAAATTAAGGGATTATGTTAAATTACGTACAGATTTTGTGAAGCTAAATTTTATGCTCAAAAATTTGTTAAGTATTTTAAGAACACTCACAAGGATTACAATTTAAATCTATTTTTTTTTTAACAATTAATTCCATAAAAGTAAAAAAAATGAGATTTTTAAGATTTAAAAATTATGCCATAGTCTTAAACAAGGAATGATATGAAAATAAGCTAGAAAACTTAATTGTTGCAAGAGGTGTTGCAACAAATTTTAAGATGAAAATACAGTAAAAGAAAAATACTATCTAAAATTATGAAAATTATATAGTATAAAAATTAAGCAGTATAAAATTGTACAGTATTTGAATAACACAGAATAAGGATTATACTAATAAAGTTTGACAATATAGAAATTATAGTGCATAAAATTATGTAGTATAGAAATTAGACAGTACAAAGTCAAGCAGTTTAAGAATTATACTATGTGAAGGTTGTGAAAAGGTATGGAAGGTTATATAGAAAAGTATATTGGCAGTATAGAAAGTATACTGGTAGTATAGAAAAAATACTGTTAGTATAAATTTAGACTATATAAGAGTGAGTGGGGCCCATTGGTGACATCCTAGAGGAAGGAAAATTGTCATATCTCTCCATGGTAGAACCGATTGTATTGTGTGGTTTTGGAACAAATTTATATGACATTCAAGTCCATAGTGATGTGTCTTAATGTGACTAATTGTATGGTTGCAAATTAAACACATTTATCTCCACCAAAGTGACACTTTTATGACGAAAAATGCTCCACCTCTTCCCCTTAGAAACTTGCTATAATGTGTTTGAAGGAGAGCAAAGTTTTCTTTGCAAAAAGATCCCCAGAGTAAGTCATTATAAAGTGAAGGACTTAAGTGAAATAAAAGTTTGTTTCATTGATTAAAAAAATCATCCTATTTACACAAGAGAAATCTGCCTCCCACCCTATCATTTTCTCTCTCAAGTCTAATGATATCAAGCCACCCAATCATGTTTTAAAGCAAAATCAAGGAGTATAGTGGAGGATTAAAGAGATTTAAGGTAAAACCCTAACCTTTAAGGTTTTTGTTCAACTTTTGAGTTGGGTTTTTATGGTATACTATGACCTTGATGTCAGGGGAATTTGGAAGCTTTCAACAACTAAAAGGAGGGGACAAACACTTTGGATGATCTAGGTAAAGCCCTAGTCTCACAAGCTTTGCTAAAAGTTTATATATTTATATACATACCAAGTGTTTGATACAAGTTATGGGTTATGCCATGTAAAAAAGACTAATATGGCATGATTATAGAGTATGAAATATGGATGATTATAATGATGGAAAGATGAAAAACTATGGTTTTAAGGCAAAAGAAAAGTTATGATAAACAACAAGTTTAAGTATTTTTAAGCACTCTAAGTATTTGATAAAAGGATTTTGAGCATGGCATATAAAAGAAATATTATGGCATGTTTTGTTTATGTATTAAGCACTTGATGATAAGCTTAGAAAGGTTTAAACAAAATTAAACTCAAGGAAAGCAAGCTAAGAATGGTTTTGGTAAAAAAAAAAAAAAAAAGTGTATTAAGGGCATTTTTGAAAGAATCAAATGCTTAAGGCACTTAGAGGCCGAATTATTTTCTAAGTTCAATATGAGATTTATTTGAACCATCGATCCAGATAATTTTTGTGAAGAAATTCTGCTTAAATTTTGATTGGGTCAAGCCAAAAAAATGTTGTTTTTGGTTCTACCTATCCAAAAACTCTATGAAAATAAATGATTTTGAGAAAAGTTAAAACATAAAAGTTGTAGATCTCATCGAAACTTTAAAGCAGCGCAGACGACTTGTAAAAATTCTATACCAATTTTAAGTTATGAGCTTTGTGAAATTTTAAGCATGAAATTTCATAAGAAAATGTTTTGAAATAAAAGGATTTTAACCAAGGAGCTTTTGAAAGTTTTAATTCTTGTGAAAAATTGGACATTTTGGAATAAAGAGGTTGTTTTTGGTCCTAGAGATAAAAATGTCAAGATATTATATTTCGGGTCAAAACTGTAAAACCATGCAAAACAGTATTTTTTGGTATGGAAAGCTAAATCTCTACATACCTTTGGGCATCAAGTAATTTTATATTTGAAAACCTAAAAGAATTTGATAACTTTATAGGGAAAAAAAAAAAACAAGATGAGGGCCAAATTATCGAGATTTTCATAATACAAGTCAAAACCATAAAGTTTTGATAAAATAAATTTTTCACAAAAGGAAAACTGATTTTTTGTTTTTTGCAAGGCTACAAGTAATAAGGACATGTAAATTTCACTTAAAACGGGTTCTAAATGTTTTCTAACACCGGTCAAGAGCAAAACAATTATTTTTTTTCATAAAGGGGCTAAATTGGACCTCAAAACGTCCAATTTTGGAAAAGGCCTCTTGGTGGAAATTTTTTTGTAACCCATTAGTAACAGAATGGTAAAGTAAAATGAGAAGTTTAGTAAAGTTATGAGGTTTGCAGAAAAAAAAAACTCGTAAAGGATAAAATCATCATTTGTTATAAAACCACCAAAATAGACCCCAAGCCTTTCGAATTAGAGAAAAACGAAAAATGTTCTGAATCACGCAAAGATGCAAAAACCAATAAGTAATGAAATTAAGTATAAAGAATGAATGTTTAAACATTTAAATTCTATTATCAATTAGGTAGGTCGATGACAAGAAAATTAGTTAATAGTCAGGCATCATTTGAACATAACACAAAGCTGACTAATATAAGGAAAAAGATAAAGTGGGAACATTAAAGCTATAAACAAGTAAGTTTCAAACCTCACCTATAGTATAAAAAAGTGAATTTCAAATGATTTATAAATGTTTGAAACATATTGCATTTGTTATGCGTAATGCTTTAAAGTTCAAGTCATGATTTGCAATATAAGTGCATATATTATGTTTGTTGTTTCAGACATTGAGTTATATCATGCATAATGTTCACTAGCTTACAAGATCGGTAATCAAACCTTTAAGTTAAGATAAGAAAGTGTCGTACCAGCCTCTTGACCTAAAGAGAATGTCATGCTAAGTTATGTTACGGTCTTGGTGTTCGATAGTCAAGTACGTTTGGTTTGTACACTTGGGCCCACATTTCAAAAGAGTTAAGTATGATTATAAAATGTTCATAAAAGAGCATACATGGAATCATGCATTATAGCATTGCTTACATTCCTTTTAAGAAGTGTTCCAACGAATAATGTTTATAAAAAACATTTTGCAAGAAATGTTTTTATGAAGAACGTTTTGTCAAAAACATTTTATGGGACATGTTTATGATAAATGTTTAAGAAAGATGTTTTACAAGAAAGGTTTAAAGAGAAAAGTTTTGTGATGAATGTTTTTATATTTTGTGAGATTTGTTTAGACTTAATGAGCATAAGCTCATTATGAGTTCTTTCATACTATAGATAGTTCTACAAAGACCAGTAGGACTGGTTGCAGAGCTCGGTATTACATTGATAGTTGCAATGGTTGGGTATGGTTACCACTAAAGTTATTTTTCGCTGCTTAAAGAAAAAGTTTTCACTTTTTTTTTAAAAGATATTTTAAAAGGTTTTACAAAATTAAATGTTTACTCTACGAATTTTAAGAAATATTTTGGATGATTGTAAAGTCAAGTTTTGAACTATGTTTTAATTTATGTTGCAACGAAAGTCGCAACATTTTCAAGAAAGTTTTAAGAAAAAAAAAATTTACCCAGTATTTTTTTATCATGGTAAGTAAGATTTAAGTTAAGAAATCAAGTCTAAGAATGCTAAATAATAGACCAAAAAGGCGGGTTGTTAAAATTTAGTTTACAAACTCTAAAATTTTTCTCTTAAATTTCATCTTTTCTCGCTAAGTTTTCTTTATCTCTGTCTTTCTTGTCTCCTAAATCTCACTTAACTATTTTCTCCAAATTCAATCCCTCATCTCTTCTAAACTCCTCACTTCCTCAACCACCACCACGAAGATCCTTTTACCCGTCATTGTCATTGTAGTCGATGCCATTGCTGTAGTTGTTGCCAACCCATTGAGCACCAAAATTTGGATACTTTGCTTGCTTTGAATTTGACTTGTTTTTGGTTGGATTTATAGTTTTTTTTTACATTTGATTAAATATTTTTGTTCTCAGATTTTGTAGAGAAACTTTGTTTATAGTTTTAGAAATAAATTTGTTATCTCCATCATTGTTGTAACCTTATTGAGCACCAAAATTTGGGTATTTTGTTTCTTTTGAATTTAACTTCTTCTATTTTTGGATTTATAGATTTTCTTTGTATTTGATAAAGTATTTTTTTGTTCTTAGATTTTGTAAAGAAACTTTGTATATAATTTTAGAAATAAAGATGTTATATCTATATCAAGTATATATGACAATGAGAATTGGTAAGATATGCTTTTGAAAGTTGTTATGTTTAAATTAAAGAGATATGAATTAAGTTTGTTAAAAAGAAGGGTGTGAATTTATGAATAATATTTGAAGATTGAGAAGAAATAGTTTTTGTGATATTTTTTCTATTTTAAAGATATAATAGACGACGATTTCTGCAAAAAACCATCGTCTAATGTGCATATTAGACAATAGTTTTCTTTAGAAAATATCGTCTAATGCTAATAAATTAGGACCTTGAAAGACTTTAAACGACGATTAAAACCGTCGTGAAAAGTAGACATTATATTATGACTCTAAATTAAATGACGGTTTAGTTAATTGTCATCTTATCATCGTCGTCTAATGATCAGTGTTTAGTAGCAATTAATTTTTTGCAACTTCAAGACCTAACTAACCGTCGTAACCCATTTGTACTCTTTCTACCATCAACATCTCCAGCCATATGAACATCACATAACCTAACAATCCCAAGTCTACACTTCTTGAAACACAAGGCTAAATCTGTCGTACCTCTCAAATACCTAAAAATCCATTTCATTGCTTCCCAATTAATGCTGCTTGCTTGGATTACTTATGTACCTACTCACAACTCATATTGCATATTCAAATGTCTGGTCTGGTACACATTATATTTTATATAAGACTGCCTATAGCGGAGGCATAAGGCACTTTAACCATTTAGGCTTGCTCCTGCTTTGCAAAAGGTGACTGTTTTTAGGATAGTTTGAAAAGACTAGCCAAAGATGTACTTATTTGTTTTGCTTCATCCAAATTGAACTTGCTTAACACCTTCTTTGTATACTCCTTTTGTGACAGCTTCAACACGTTCCTATCCCTCGTGATTCTAATCCCAATTATTTGTTTTGCAGCATCCAAATCTTTCATTGCAAATTCTTTTGACAATTGCCCTTTTAACTTATTAATCTCCCGTTTGCTAGCTCCTGCAATTAGCACATCATCAACATATAGTAACAAAGCAATATAAGAGTCGACAAAGTTTTTCACATAGCAACAACAATCCGCCTAGTACCTCAAGAAACTATTACTACATATAAAACCATCAAACTTCTTATGCCATTGTCTACGAACCTGTTTGAGACCATATAAGCTCTTTTAAAGTCTGCATACCATTTTCTCCTTTTTCTATATATGCTTCGAATCTTTATGGCTGCATCATGTAGATCTCTTCCTCCAAATCACCATAAAAAAAGACAGCTTTAACATCTAACTGCTCTAAGTAAAAGACTTCTTGTGCCACTAATCTAAGTAAAATGAGACCATCGTGTAAATCTTCTGCTAACATTGATGAATTTTTTAACATTTATAACTCTGGCAAAAAATGTTTCCAATATTATTTACAAGAAAACAGTGTATTTTAATATTTCGTGAGTATGTGCGGGCCTCGTTTTCAAAACCTGAACTTAAATGGCATTCTATCAATTCTACCAATATCAATTTTTGTACCTTTTTCCCATTCGAATTATTTTTATAAGGAAATTAAATAGTGTAAATTCTCTACCTCAAGCTTAAGAGAAGAAAATTTGAATTATTGAATAAGCAAATTAGTGGTCTGCCACTCTGTGACACAAACACCGCACGTGACAACGTTAATGGACCGAGCAAACCAATAGTTTAGGATTCATGATTTGTGTTGGTACGACAGACAGATAAATAAAACACACGTCATGATAGCACAATAGGACTAATTACATAGATCGTGCCATACATGTCATGATTCCTTTATAACTTTTGCTTATACATATGAAAGTGAAAAATGCTTGAAATACAAGCTATAATTTTAATGTCTATATTTTTTTAATTAAATATAGACTACAAATATTATTAATAAATTAATGACAAGTCAAAAGTTAAGATAAGGGTTAGAATTAAAGCTGATATCCTTAATATTACCCTGTGTATATTTGCATCCCAAAGTGAACTAGTTTTATTTGTTATTCTTATATACCATCTTTTAAGTTTTCATTATTATTATTGTTATTATTATAATTGAATTTTGTTTCCATGTGGACTCCTTTTTGTCCGCCACTAGCTAATATTTTCATTTGAAGGTACCGAGATTTTGCTTATGTCCAATATTGCCTTGAGCCTATTGCTGTATGTATATATATATATATATATATATATATATATATATATATAT
>CAMOHE010043537.1:0-19172 GCA_946598075.1 Artocarpus hirsutus | reverse complement strand
AAAACAAATATTATAAAAAGGCACATCATAACGTCTGTACTGAATTTTTAATATGAATTGATGCATTGATGCAACAAATATAATTTCATCCTTCATAGTTAACTAATGGACATATTAATTTGTTTGAGTTCAATTGGCACATTAATCAGTACTGACAAATTCACAAGTCTAAATACAGCTCAACACACTTAAATCTTGTTTTTTTCCCCACGCGCTGGTCTGCCATTATTTATTCTTTGGAAAAAGAAAAAAAAAAACGCTGGTTAGTATTACGTATCAATAGAGTTAATTACAGGGTGTTTACAACTCAAACAGTGCAAAGCTTGCAGTGCTACAGTAAAAAAAAAGAAAAAACTATAGTATAAATAAGGTTAGAGCTCTTATATGCTATACTATTTTTAGTTCTAACTCTCAGTTTTAATTTATCTTTTTAATGAACTGATTGGTGGTTAAAAAAGATAGTAGTTTGGGATATGGTTTACTGTAAACAGAGCAATAAGAGTGGCCAAATAAAGAAATTTGGCTTCAATAAAACGGCAAGAGAGGGATACTCATCCAAAGGTCAAACCCCACCTTCTTGCCTACTTTCCTCACCTCACGCTGCGCCGTTTTTGGAGATCCATCAATAATGCATTAAAATAATAATAATAATAATAAGGAATAATAAGGCATAGTCTTATTATTATAGTGAGAATTTTGAAAAATTATATGATGATTTTAAATTAATTAAAAACTGAGAAAAAAAAGAATTTTTTAGAATGATATGGTGGTTTCCTTTGATAAGTTGAATAATTATTTGGATAAATTTCACAAACTTCTTTCAAATTACATCACTTGTGTCAATATGTTTCCAGAATTTTAAAACTTTAAAATGTGCATGCTTTGCCCCTGAACTATAATATGACTATATATTCACCCATTAAACTTTGAAACGTGTGTTTTTCGACAAAATAATATTTGTTATGTTAAATAAATTGATAAATTAATCAGTTTACGCAATACCCTTAAAGAACCAACTTAACTTCTAGTACATTATACATTTTTCCTTTGTTTTTTTCTTTCTTTTAAGCAGGTATTCTGAAGACAAAATATACGAAAATTTGGTGTTCAATTAGTTCATTTTAAACGAAAAGAACATTCATACTAACTCCTAATTACTATATCTAATGTTAAATCAAACAAAAATTCAACAATTCTATCCAAAAAAATAATATGTTTTAAAGTTCAAGGGTGAATATGGAGAAATTATATAATTCAAGGACACAGTAGTACGTTTTAAAGTTTGAGAGGCATATTAACGTAAATAACATAGTTTAAGAAAAATGTGTGAAATTTGTCCGAACTATTTTAAAATTTTTTGACGCTGAAAAGCATACAAGAGACATTTTCTTAAAATTTACGTATGTAAAAAAAGTATTATTATTATTATTATTATTATATCACAAAAGAATTAACGGTAGTAGAGCATAAAATAATGAAAATAAGAATTGAAACCGACGAGAGGATGAGGAGGCAGTGGGTGGATTGAAGCTGGTAGTCTGAGTCATCACGTCAACCGAGGGACTTGAGAATCATCAGAGTCATGGATTCCCATACACTCCCACTGCCCACTGCCCACGGCCTTTCTCTCTCTCTCTCTCTTAATTATATTATTATAATTGACTCACAAGTTTCTTAATTTTATCTCTCAAGTTCTGAGCTCTGCCCGTATATATACATGTATATAAAAAGATCCGGGTGTGGGTGTATGGATCCAATCCAAAGTCGTGAGTTGTAAAAGTCCAGAGCGCACCCCACTCACTCTTGTAGTCTTGAGTGTCTAGTCTTATAGGTGTTTGCAAACAAAACATATATACAAATCAGAGACTTGCTCTCCAAATTAATATGGAGAAGTACGAGGTGGTGAAGGATTTGGGGGCCGGCAATTTCGGAGTGGCCAGGCTATTGCGTCACAAAGACACCAAGGAGCTCGTCGCCATGAAATACATCGAGCGAGGCCACAAGGTTAACTAAAATTTCCTTTTCTTTTTTCTTTCAACATATGTTTCATTTAGTCTAATTATTATAACATAATTGCAGATAGATGAGAATGTGGCGAGAGAGATCATAAACCACAGATCGCTTCGCCATCCCAACATCATCCGCTTCAAAGAGGTCTGCATTTTTCTTTTGTTTTTTTGCTTTTTTTAAGAAAGAATTCAATTGGCTTGGGGGATCCGTACATTGCGCAGGTGGTGTTGACACCGACGCATCTGGCAATAGTGATGGAGTACGCTGCTGGCGGTGAACTCTTTGACCGCATCTGCAATGCCGGCCGATTCAGTGAAGACGAGGTTCTCATTCCTGCATCTTCCAACTTAAAAATTACTCTCTTCTATTCTTGGATACAAATTATATTCAAATTTTTTTTTAAAAAAAAAGTTCCTTTAATTTATTTCTTTTAACTTTGATGCAAAGATTATACAATTTTAATTAGGAAGGAATAACTGGGTCAAGATTTACTTGAACTAGGTGGACCTACTTTTTGGAACGCTCTCTCCCTACTTCATATTACTTTTTTATTTATTTATTTTTAATTTGTACAGGCTAGATATTTCTTTCAGCAGCTTATCTCTGGAGTCAATTATTGCCATTCCATGGTAAAATCTATAAAATGCATACTCTCTCTCTCTCTCTCTCTCTCTCTCTCAATAAAGACTATGATTTGTTAATTTATTTACATCTGCAGCAAATATGCCATAGAGATCTGAAGCTGGAAAACACTCTTTTAGATGGAAGCCCTGCTCCACGCTTGAAAATTTGTGATTTTGGTTACTCCAAGGTTCGGCTTTTGGGAACCACAATTTATTTTAACTCCCACGAAAAAAAAAAAATCCAAGCTTGGGGAAATGGAGTGAACGCTTTTAGTTAATAAATTAAAAAAAAATAGGGGTGTGACCATGTTATTCTTTTTGGTTTGGTCATGTAATATAAATGTTGTTTGCGTGCAGTCATCTTTGCTGCACTCAAGACCCAAGTCAACGGTTGGTACCCCCGCATACATTGCACCGGAGGTTTTGTCTCGCCGAGAGTATGATGGCAAAGTAATTTTCATCTCTTTCTTTCTATGCTTGTTTCTTTATGTTCGCCTTCTAAAAAGTAAAGTAGAACCTAACCAGAACAAAAATGAAATGACTAATCTTATCTAAAAAAACATGGAATTGAGGTTTTACTCATTTTTAAGTCATCTTCTTGCTGTCTATGTTAAACCACTTTTGAGCACTTTACTTTTTGGAAGGTGTAAGGTAAGGGTGGAGCCACTCACCGACCAGAGTAGGCAGTATTTTCTTTTAAATTTGTATATGAAGTTTAATAAAACTAATATTTTACTCCTATTAAAATAGTATTTAGCCTCTTAAAATTTTACTCTCCCGTAAAATTCTCAATCTTTTTATTTTCTCCACTTCCGCCCCTAAGGACTAATATTTCTAGCTCCACCTCTGGTGTAAGGAATCTTGCTTGCAGGAACTTCTTTTTATGGCTATATTGGCATATACAGATTTCCCTGTTGATGGACCCGCTAATTTTGAGCCTAGCACATGTTAGATCACATGTTCTTTTGGTACTAATATAGTCGCCCCCTTGTCCATTGATTGTTTACTGAATAATACTTGATAGTTTATGAGCGGCCTTCACTTGAAGAAATTTAACTCTCTTTTGTCCTTTTGGTTGACTGGGGGCCACGTGCAAATTCACGAGCCTTTGCTTTCACCTTAATATTTATATTGATTCGTGAATTTTCATTAAAATTGTTTATGTCTTTTGGCCTCTTCGTGGTGATGAGGGGGATGCTGACTTAAGTCTCATTTTATATATTACCCAGTCAAGAAAATAAATAAATAAAACTCAACCAATCTAGTATTGGATATGAATGGCAATATCGATAGCCAAAATCCAGAATCTACTATTGGATATCTGAGTCCACCTTTGAAACTAAGGATGTATAGATGTTGCCCTTTTTTACATGTCTAATCTCCCTGCTTCATTGTTTTCATATATCCGGTCGGCTACTAGAACAAGAACAAACTTCAAAAGCTCAAGGAAATCCGTCTTTAAACGCATCTTATGTTAACCTGAGCAAGTGTATTTGTATTCCGACATATTTTCCATCTTTCTTTTTTTTTAATTATTATTGTAGTTGGCGGATGTTTGGTCATGTGGAGTGACTCTTTATGTAATGCTGGTTGGAGCTTACCCTTTTGAAGACCAAGATGATCCCAAGAATTTTAGAAAAACTATTCAGGTCATTCAGCTTACTTTTTTTTTTTTTCTTTTTCAATATATCCGAGTTCTTATATGTTCTCTCCTGATTCTGCAGCGAATAATGGCTGTGCTGTACAAAATCCCCGACTATGTTCACATATCTCAAGACTGTAGGCATCTTCTTTCTCGCATATTTGTTGCAAGCCCATCTAGAGTAAGTCTATTTATATATCAAAACAGTATATAAAGTCTCTATTGGAGATTTCAAAAAAAGTTTTCTGATTTTCTTTGATATTCCACTTCATTGGCATATAATTTGGCTTCTTACGACGAATGTACTAGTTCCGTATCCTCCCAAAGTTAAAATTCTATCAGTGTCATTTTTATATAAAACAGAACATGCATTTTGGTCTGAATCATCAAAACCCTACATGGCGTGGTATTCTTTTAATAAATGAAGTGAGTGGTGTTTCGGATACAAGTGAATCTGGCTTAGTGCCCTTATTTTGTTTTTAGCACAAGCAACTTGCACTACTACGATATCAGAATGTTGATTTTCAATTTGTGCCTCATTCTGCAGAGGATTTCAATTAAAGAAATCAAGAACCATCCCTGGTTCTTAAAGAATTTGCCGAGGGAACTAACAGATTCAGCTCAAGCCATGTATTACCAGAGGGAAAATCCGAGCTTTTCTCTCCAAAACGTGGACGAAATCATGAAGATTGTGGGGGAGGCAAGAACCCCACCTCCTGTTTCGAAGCCTGTCAGGGGCTTTGGCTGGGGAACAGAAGAAGATGATGAAGACAAGGATATAGATGAAGAAGTCGAAGAAGAGGAGGATGAGTATGACAAAAGGGTCAGAGAGGCTCATGCGAGTGGAGAATTCCAAATTAGTTAGTCTGCCTCTTCCGTATCGAGTTGTTTTTATGTATTTGCAGCCTTAAACGTCATAATAGCAAGCAATATCACTATATTTGTGTCTGTGATTCGGACAATAATTGGAATAAAATATGCATGTATTTCACTATTTACTTGACTCATTTTTAGAGTGTTGTGTTATTAATGGAAACTAAAGTGTGTGAATACTAGAGAGTTTGCAGAGTCCCTCCTAGCACCCTGCTAGAGAGAGCTTTAAAGTGTGTTTTCTCTTGGAGGCGGCCCTTTCTGGTCTGCTTTTTTTTTTTTTTCCTGGCTGTCTCTATGGAAGAGGTAGCTGGAAGATGGCGGTCTCTGAAGTTATTGGTGTTTGTGATGAGATAGTAGTGAAGGGAAAAGATACTTTCTTCTTTCCTTTTGATGGTAAGAAGTCGTATCCTTGGAACCAACCAAGTCTCTTATTCTCCTCAAAGAGATGGGTGGTATCAACCTTGGAGTTTCGGCAGGATTTGATCTCAGTTATCGCCCACACCTGACGTGTTACCCATTAATTCTGATCAATTCATTGATTTTCAAGCTGCCACCCTCCTAATATGGAATAATTCATATGAACATGATGTGGATGTCCTTTTGCAAGACCATGCACGTGCACAGAGCAAGGGGGTTCATAAACTCATAAACACTCCCCATGGGCCTTTCCACTTCAGGGCTCACTCTACTGCGAAGGTTGGGAGCGCCAAGCAATGTTACCAAAGCTTGATATTTTTAGAACTTAATTTTCCCTGCTTGCTAACAATTTTCACATTTTTTTCGTCAAGCAAAGCTCAAAGTTCTCGACTCTAAAAGGTGAAATGAAGGGAGCTGTGACACAGGGAGGAAGAAAGAGGATAAAGAATGTTACCAAACGTAAGAGTGATGACAACCTTGACCTTCAGCCGGCAGAAAGTGAACGGAATAAGCTGATTTTTGTCGATTGCTCCAACGACCTTGTGAGTCTTTTAATATGGAACGCGCGAGGGTTGGGAAATCCTCGTGCATTCCACAAACTCCGGATGCTATTCCTTAGTTTCTCACCAAATTTAGTTTTCATTTTGGAAACTAAACTTCAGGCAAACAGGCAGAAGGTGTTAAGGATGTGCTAGTCAATTTCTCTTAAACGACAACGAACAGAGAATTGAAATTATTCCTGAAGCCTTAACGACATGTTGTTTTGGTGGTATCTGTATAAACAGCAAGTGTTTCAAGAAGAACTCTAGGTTAAGAAGTTCTTATCATCAAAATCATACACATGGACGATTACTCTTCTTTAGTAGCTAGTATAAATATGTAACGTTAAGTTTTAAGGTTCTTCAGTTGTTTTTATCCTGCCTTCGTGAAGATGTAGAGAAAGAGAGTTATTTAGAAAAGAAAAATATTGTAGAGTGAGAAAGAGGGTGATTGTGTTAGGGTTTAAGATAATCTGAGTTTGTAGGATTGCACCCACTAGGTATTCTTCTCTATAACACTGTTCTTTCTCGTGGGTTTGTTTTCTGAGTGGTTAGGGTTATTTCTTTTCTTTATATTTTTGGTTTTCTTGGTAAGGATTGAGGTGTAATTTTATTCTCTGATAGTGAAAGAGCATTCTGTGGAATAGCTCAACGAGAATGTAGAACAATTTGAGTCTGAACCTCGATAAAATTCTTCGGTGTTTATTCTACTATTTGTTTTCTTGTTTTCATTGAATCTTTGAGATTCTTGCCTGTATTTCCAACAACTGGTGCAGTGAGAGTGGATCTCAAGAAAGAATTTCAAAGACCCTAAAAAATCGTTTTTTCATAGAGATGCCATGGGAATTGCAAAGTTCGAGCTCGACAAGTTCGATGACTCTGGAGACTTTGGTCTTTGGAGAAAAAAACTTAAAGCGATTCTCGTGCAATAGAAGGTCGCCAAGGCACTAGGAATCATGGCAAAGGTGATTGGGATAGAGGCAGAAAAAGCCGACATGCAGGAAATAGCATACTCGACAATCATTCTGTATCTTGTAGATAATGTTCTCTGCCAAGTTCATGACGAAGATACAATAGTGAAGGTATGACTCAAACTCGAGCAGCTAAATATGACTAAATCTTTGACAAATAAGATTTATCTAAAAAAAGATTGAGGAAGAAAATCAAGCGGTGCTTCTCTTGATTTCTCTTCCTGATTTTTATAGAGATGTTAAGAGTGCTATTAAATATGGTAGAGAATCATTTTTTCTGAAAGACGTGCTCTTAGCCTTAAGATCCAGAGAATTGGAAGTGAAACAAGAAGGATCCCAAAGAAGGATATGCACAGTGATGAAGGTTTGTTCTCGAGAAGAAGACCACAAAGGAGAGATTTCAGCAAGTCAAAGTCTAGGCCGAATTTAAGGTCTAAATCAAGAACTAACAATAAAAAGTGTTATTACTGCAATAAGATAAAGCACATTAAAAGGTTCTGCAAGGAATGGAAGAAGAAACTAGCTGAACAGAAGTCTGGAGAAGAGGAAACTGCCATTGCAAATCAAGTTGATGGATATGACAATTCTGAAATGCTGATTGTGGGTACCAAGAAACAAGAAAATGAGTGGGTTTTGGATTCTAGGTGCACTTATCATATGTGTCCAAAGAAATCATGGTTCTTGAATTATAAGTCATTCAATGGTGGGAAAGTTCCGATAGGGAATGATTATTCATGCTTTGTAATTGGGATTGGCTCTGTCATTCTAAAACTATAAGGTGGCACAACATATACCTTAAAGGATGTGAGACACATCCCAGAGTTAAGAATAAATCTTTTTTCTTTGGAGGCTCTTGATTATTCTGATTATGTCTACAAAGCCGATAATGGAATCCTGAAAGTATCAAGGGGTTCCATGGTTGTAATGAAAAGAATCAATCAACATGGTCTTTATGTCTTGCAAGGTCAAACAGTCACAGGATCTACAACAACTCGTCTAAGGCGGTAGCCACTATTGATGTGTAGCATAGAAGATTGAGCCATACTAGTGAGAAAAATAAAACAATTATATGCTGAACTTGTCAGCAAAAAAAAAAAAAAAAAAAAGTGTCTGGAGTAGACTTCTCACCATAAAAAGTACGGGTAGTGGACTTGTCAGCAAAAAATGTAAATATGGTGGGCTTCGTCCTTAGCTGATCGTTTTTGTGTTCGTGTCGTTTTCTAGACGCTGTTATTTTTAAAGGGTGTTGTTTTACGACATTATAAAACTTTCATATGATATAAAATAAAACAAAAATATGCTACAATATAAACTTCTCATATATTATAGAGTTTTGATTATAATCATATAGTTCCAACTACGTTTCCAAACACACTATACTCTTTTTTTTTTTTTACATTGAAATCATTATTATGTCGTGATTTGTATAAATGGTGAACTAGTAAAGAGGATGAAAGTGATTCTGCAAGCTTAGGATCAGATTTCTTTTTGCAGGTTTTTTTTTTTTTTCCACATAGTGCTTCAATAAATGTAACAAGTAGGTATTATTAGAGGTACAAGTAACAAATCAGTTCTTTTGAGTTGGTTGGTAAAAAGAGATTTTGTTATAATAAATAATCGTGAAAGCGAACGTTTAACCTACGGAGCCAAATGGAGTGAAGAATCATATGAAGAACATCATATCTCTTGGGAGTTGCATTGACCACAAAATGTCTTTGCACCTGTTTCACTCTCCTATGCAGTCTCAAGTAGTGGCTTGTGGAGATCCCCATCAATATCTCCTTAATCTTGGGTATGTCCTTCACCTTAATCTCCACCGAAAACGACTTCCAATTCAAGACATCACTGAAAGGCGGAACATAACCATCAGAGATCAACACCGGCACGCATTCCGCGTAAATGGCCTCCACCACTCGCGGGCTTGCTACCTCGTAGCCGCTAGGGCAGAGGCAGAACTTGCTCCTTTTCATCATGTCTTGGTACGACACTCGCCTTGGAAGTTGGTCAAACACTTGGACGTCACTGTCTTTGTTTTTCCATTGATTTAGAAGCAAATACCTTATATAGCCGTGTAGTCGACCGGCAAAGAATGCCAAGATGGTGCGTGTCGACGGAGAGGGCCCACCGAGCCCGCTCACGTCGCCTGTCCGAAGGTTGATCTCGGGAAAGGATACATCCTTAGAAGGCATGAATCCTTCCGAAGTATTTGCATTGCACAAAGCTCTGATAGACCTGTGGTATAGCTGCGGCACAAAAGATGATGTAGTAGGCCCCTGTATTATTAAATGCACATCATCAATAAACCAAAACATATATATATATATATATATATGGAAATTGTAAGCCTTACTGCACAAGCAATTATTAATTTAAGCAAAACAAAGATGAACAAGTTATTTCAGGGTCAAGGAACGATTAGATAATTTAGCTTTTATAGCATGTTGGCAAAAAAAAAAGGGTGTTGCCAGCAAGCAGCAACAAATTGGGGAAAAAGCACTAGAGGTTAGCAATGTAGTGGGTTTTTTCTGCTTTTGCTAGTAATAATGGGGATGAATTTGAAGAGAGACATTCGAATCAATTATTATTATTAGAGAAAATTTCATATTATGTTACACTTTTAAAAGTTGTATTTATTTATGTTATATTTAAAAAAATTTATATTATATTACCATTTATATTATAGGTTAAGTTGTATCACAAATGAATAACATTTATAAAAATCTCCTTATTATTTTTTGGAAATGGTATGGGCCCCGGAGAATCAATTATTATGATTATTATTTGAAAGTGGTCTGGGGCCTGGGGAAACAAGACAATAATGGATAAGTATGGATAGGATTCCTTATAGCAGCTAGCAAGAAGCCAATCTTAAATATATATATATATATATATATATAAAATATTAATTTTAAAAAATAAGAGCAAGGAAGCCCACCACATAACGATGTATTGCTGAGACGGCCGGTAAATGTTGACGCGCGATTATTATGGCATATAAAGAAATGTAAAAGAAATTTCGGATTTATTTATACATAGTTCGGAATGGTGTAGCTAGAACTAGTATTTTTTTTTTAAACAATAGTTTTTTATTGGCATTTAAAATGTAAATATTCAAAACAATAATAAAATATTACATTAAATTTAAAACAAAAACTGAAAAAGAACATGAAGGAGAATAGTTTTTATTGCAGAGTATATAGTTCAAACCATGTTAAGTTGAAAAGGAGCGAGGGTAAAATTTGAATTTTTGATGACTTGGTTGGTTTAAAACCATCATATAAGACTTGAACTACCTTGATTATTGCTCCACCAAATAAAAATTTACTTGTTACTAATAGAATTTAGGGTCTTTGTTAGCTTTTTTTTTTTTTTTTTGAACTTAAAAGGAGGATTTAAACTCTTCATTTTTTTAGGTAGAGTTAAGTATAATTTCACTGTTAGGCTATACTTGCAACTACGTCTTAACGCTTTTAATCTAAGAAAATTGCTAAACAAAACATCGTTACTGCAATGAAAATTATCATCCCACGCTTTACAATTTATATATGCTTTTCAGTAATATTACACAGCGTTAATTACCACATAGAATATATATAATTTCATTATAATGTTTGTTTTTAGATTTTCATTAGCACAAGCGTTGGATTCTTTAATGAGAGCCAACAAGGAGATAAAATCGGCTACGAAGAAAAGTAAATTAAAAAAAAAAAGTGGTCCTAATGTGTATGCTTCAATGCAACAAAACAATTAAAAAGACAAACGAAAAATAGAAAGAGAGAGATAAAGGGATGGTAAATAGTGAAGATAAAAAGGATCATTATTTACGTGTGCTAGGCAACATTTGTTCAAAATGGTGTTATATGTAAAAACTCTACAATGCAACTAATTTTTGTTTGATCATTATTTACGTGTGCTAGGCAACATTTGTTCAAAATGTTGTTATATGTAAAAACTCTACAATATAACTAATTTTTGTTTTACACTATAATAGTTCAAACTATTAGTTGGTTTAAACCAATGTTATCAAATACACTCTAAAACATATGTCGTTTAGTGTATAAGTTATAAATCATACAGGCGGTTTTAAGCTATAAATATGGTTCAAAAACAGATGTTTAATGGAATAATGATTGAGGCAGTTTTAAACCATAAAAAAGGTTTTAAAGAAAGCTAAACACTTAAAATCTAAAATTTATCCCCCTCAAGTTCAGACGATTGTAGACAATTTTTTACAGTAAAATCATTATTATTCTCGTTTTTCTCTATAAAATATAGTTTTTCAAATACTAGTTTCGGTTTTAAATTGTTATTCTTATTTTAAACCGTAAAGTTCTAAATCAAATAATTTTAAACCTACACACCAAACAAACATGCAGTAGCTGACCATGAAAATGAAAAAGGAAGGTGATTACCCAATCATGGCAAGAAAGCATGAAATGGTCGGCACCAAGGGTTCGGTTCCAGAAGGGATGTTTTTGTGCAATGAGCTTGATGTAGTCAACCACCACGCGTCGCATGGGTGTTTTGTCATGTGAATCCGGGACGTACAAGTACTGAACCATTCTCACAACGCTAAAAGGCAAGAAATACAAAGCTGCCTTGTTAGGGTCCCTTGTCCGAAACAACCCCCTCTCTATCTCATGGATGAACCTTCCCTCCGACGAGTATATGCTTCGACATGGCCCGTCGTGGAATATCGGCGCCTCCCCTTCTTCGTAGACGTATATCTTCATCAACTTCTCCATCTCTAGGTAACTCCTACAGTTGATTATGTGTATATTATTCGTGAGAACAAATTTATATTCAAGACAAAAAAAATTATGAATTATAACAATGTTTTGTATAAAGAGAAAACCAATTATATTATGTTGACCAATTATTTTTCTCACAGTAGTTGAAAAAAATTCAGAAAATTGGAGAGAGAAAAAATTAATTTGAGAGAACAACAACAAGAATACCAGAGGATGTAGTACATGAAAAGAGGCAATCGTGTATCAAATATATATATATATATATATATATATATGATGTGTTATTACCTGTGGAAAGCCTTTGGGTTCCTGTATATATGTCCTTTTGGGACAAAGTCCGGGTCATGAATATTGGGCGTGGAATTCCTCGCAATAAGGGCAGCTTCTTTTATGGAAGCCCTTGCTTTAACCAACCTTGCTTCCACTTTATGTAGACTGCCTTTTGCAATTGAATTTTGGCCTCCTCTTTCAAATTTGTTGTCATCTTCTTCTTTCTATTGATATAACATAATTAGACCAAAGTAACAAATACTACATAAGATTACCAAAATACTACTTGTATTGTACACATAAAGAAACTTAAGAAGTTGATTCCTTTATTTTGCTTACCATTTTAGAGGCGGCTGCAGGAGTTGACGGTATGTTGTTAGAATCGGGTTTCCGGAAATTGATCAAGGGAGCTTCTGCAGGTGCTAATAATTGATCGGAGAGATTAGTTGCAGCTGAAGATGAACTGTTATTTATATTAATTCTCCATAGTTCGGAATCGGATGTTGTAAAAGTAGAGGAAGAAGAAGAGAAGCTAATTGTTGACACCGAGTTATCAGAGAAATAGAGTACCAAAAGGGCGACCAAAGGGACCACAGGCAACACCACAAATATTGAACAATTAGTAGAGAACAGACGACTCATGACTTTACAGAACCTTATCCCTCTCTCTCTCTCTCTCTCCAAAACCACACTAATTATTATACTTTAGTACTAATTCTTTTCCAGATGACATTATATATATTCATTTCATTTCTCTCTTTTTTGTAATTTGTACATGACGTTGCTTGACGTACGGATTGCTCAAATGATCATGTGGCTACTGGCTTTGTAGCATATCACATGGGAATGAAATGGATTCATTGGATTGAATACGTTGATGGAGACATTTTATGCGTACAAGGCCAATTTGGCTTGTCGCTCCTCGAAGAGTGTGGTTGGCATCTCAATTCTAACTTATTAGTTTCAACCACTGTAAAATAATAGAGTGTTTAAAAGAGTAATTTAAACTATCAGTTTAGGTTTAAAAACTATAGCATATAAGAGTTTTACATTAATCACTATTTAAATCATTCAAACACCCTATAAAACTTGCATATGCTATAATATAAAGTAAACATTTGTTACAATATAAAGTTTTCATATATTACAATATTTTAATTTCAACTTTTTAGTTCTAACTACCTTCTCGAATACTCTTCGTTATTATTTAGTTTCTGTCAATCATTGTTCTACTTTTTTTTTATTTTTCTTTTGTTCCCTTCAAAACGGGGCTTTATTTTTTCTTTTTTCAGTAATCCGTGCCCCCAAAGTTTCAGCTTTTCCTTTTTTTACCAAAATTTCTCTTTCATTTCCTTTTTCAGCCACAATGTTGAAGAGTTTCATAGCTGAATGTGCTTCATGTAGAAGACTTGCTCTGTTCAGGCGTTCTGTTTGTGGTGCCTAAAGACCGCATACAAGGCACTGGTTTCTAGGGGCAATCGTGTGGAGATGGTTGAATATCTTTCCAACACGTGTCCGTTCTTAATTTGTTAAGCTTTTTTTTTCTCAAATTTTGATGCCTTTTGAATGGTCCAGAAGATAGTTTATCCTTTTTTATTACACCATTTTTTCTTTTCTTTGAAACAAGTATTTGTCTTTTAGATACTTTGATTGTATATTAGTGTATTTTTGGCTAAAATATATTAGTGTATCCGTGTTGATATTCCACATTTTTTCAGAGCCAGAAAAATAACATTTTTTGCAAAATAACATTGAATAGAAAAATTTTAAAAAAATTATGAATAACAGTAAGTTCAAATTTACTGAGTGAATCATGCATTTACACGGTAATTACAAATTTGATAAGATCAACATTTATCAGCTAAATTACAAACATATCTCATGAACAAATTTGATAGATTTAGAATTTATCAGACTTACTCTCATAAAATCTCATGTATCTACATTTTTATCCATATTTATTATTTTATTTACATAATGATTACAAATCTTCTTTTGGAACAAAAATTAGTAAATTACTAAATACGTCATTGTAACACCTGTTATTTTAATAGATATAATTGTTTAAAATTTAATGTGCAAAACGTGTCAATTTGAATTTTTGTTGTAATTAAAAATTACCGAAAAGCTTTTACTATTCAATTTATTTATGAAAATTTCATATTAGTATTTTGTGACAAAAAGTCTCCGAAAGAGATGTTAGAACACTTACTCCTACCTACCCTATCCCCAAATCATTTTCTTCTTTTTTTATTTAGTCTCAATTTCTCTCCCTCACCCGTATCTCACTCTCACTCTCCCTATTTCTCTCTTCTCTTTTCTCTCTCTTCTTTTTCTTCCATGGTGAACCTAAGTCAAAGAAGAACCAAAATCAAGCAAATATTGCTAAGTTATTTTCTTACAAAAATCCACAAATAACCCCTCACAAACTCAAATATCAAGGAAGCTTGGATGTTTTCAATATCAAACACCATTTTTGAACTAAAATTTGAAGTTAGATTTTCTAAACTTAAACTTTGATTTAAATTTATGTTTTAGTATAAAATTTGTAAGAATTGTGTTTTTGATGTTTATAAATGATTATATATTGTTTGTATATTATTTTTATGCTTAAAAAATATTAAAAAACCAAGATTTTGATGAAAAACTCAAAATTTGAAATATGGGTTCTCTTGGAGAATTTTTCCAGGTGAAATCATTTTTCATAAAAACTTCATGTCATTTTCCCAGAAACTACATGTCATTTACTTAAAAATAAAGGAATTTCAGTAATCTTGGAATTATTTTTGCTTCGAAAAGAGAACCGAAGAAGAATGACTCATCTTCACATATTTCTGCGGTGGATGAATTCTCGGATGTTTTTCCTTACGAATTACCAGGACTTCTGCTTGACAGAGAGATTGAATTTGTTATTGACTTAATCCTGGGACAGCACTTGTTTCCATTGCTCCATACAGGATGGATTACTCAATAAACCATTCATTTGACCGAGTACGTTACCTTGGGGAACTCCAATGCTCTTTGTGAAGAAAAATGATGGATTGTTAAGACTTTGTACCGATTATTGCCAGCTCAATTAGTTGACCGTCAAGAATAAGTATGCCTTGTCTCGAATTGATGAGTTGTTTGATCAATTGGGATGATCTTTAACTTGCGGTCTGGATATCACCAACTGAGGAGAAGGGAAGAAGACATTTCAATGACAGTGTTCTAGACTCGCTATGGTCACTTTGAATTTCTTGTCATGCCTGTCGGATTAACCAATGCACCTGCGCCTTTCATGGACTTAATAAACCATATTTTTTGACCATACTTATATCAATTTATTATTGTTTTCACAAATGATGTCTTAATCTATTCCAAGACCAAGGAGGAGCATGTTGAACATTTGAGGATTGCTGTACAAAATGACAAAAAAATGAGAGGGAAAAGTGTGACTTTTAGGTGATGAAAGTTGAGTTTCTAGGACATGTTGTCTCTAAAGAAGGCATCTCATTGAAGCCCTCCAAAATTGAAGCAGTATTGAATTGGGAACGCCTGAAGAATGTGTCAGAAATTTGAAGTTTGTTTGGATTAGCTAGATATTATCGGTGCTTCGTGTGTTTGGATTAGCTAGATATTATCGGTGCTTCGTGGAGAACTTTTCGAAGATTGTTTCTCCACTAACAAGACTCACTAAAAAGAATGCTAAGTTCTTATGGGATGATAAATGTGAGGAAGCACTCTTGAAACTAAAACAGAGACTCACCAGTACACCTATACTTGTCATTCCCAATAACGATGAGCCTTACATTGTGCACACTGATGCCTCGGGATATGGATTAGGGTGTGTACTGATGCAACATGGTCGAATAGTTACTTATGCTTCATGCCAATTGAAACCCCACGAGAGGAATTATCCTACACATGACCTCAAGTTAGCTGTTGTGGTCTTCACGCTTAAGATTTAGAGATGTTATATATGTGGTGTAAGGTTTGAAGTCTACACCGATCACTAAAATTTGAAGTATTTATTTACTCAAAAAGATCCCAATCTAAGACAATGGAGATGGACCACATACATGGTGGATTACGACTTTAGTATTTAATATCATCGTTGAAAAACAAATACAACAGCAAATGCTTTGAGTTGTAATAATAATGGGATAATGGCCAGTTTAGCATTGAAGCATTAGATGCAAATAATCATCATCACTGACTTTGACTTGCAGTATTATGAAGATGATGAAAGAGCTTTCCTATTCAACGTAATATCTACCCCTACATTAATCCAACAAGTAAAACAAGGACAATGGCATGATGAATGATTACAAACGATATAGAAGCAGATACAAAATGGTGAATAACTAGATGGATAACAAATTGAACCAGAAGGATTTTTGCTTCATAAAAGGAGATCGGTTGTTCTAGAGGACCCTTATCTTAGGCATGCAATGTTCAATAAAGCACACCACTCTAAGTTTGCTATCCCTCCTTGAAGCTCTAAGATGTATATAGATTTGAAGTGACAATATTAGTAGCGAGGAATGAAACGTTGATGTAGCAACTTTTGTCTCTAAGTGCATGACATGTCAACAGGTCAAAGCATAACACCAAAAGCCTGAAGGGGAGCTGAAGAGCCTATCTATTCCAGAATAGAAATGGGACCATGTGATGATGGATTTCATTACAGGATTTCCAAGACTCAAATAGGACATGATGCCATTTGGGTAATTGTAGATCGTTTAACAAAAATAGCCTACTTCACCCTAAACAGAACAAGATATAATGTCTCCAACTTATGTCAGTTGTATGTAGAAAGGATAGTGACATTGCATAATATACCAATGTCAATAGTCTCTAATAGAGATACCCATTTCACATCAAAGTTTTAGAAAGGATTATAAAAAGCTTTGGGAACTCAACTGAGTTTCAATACTGCTTTTCATCTTCAAATAGATTGACAATCTGAACGTGTCATTCAGATTCTTGAGGATATTCTTCGTGCAAGTGTGTTGGACTTTGGAACTAATTGGGCTACATAGTTACCATATGTTGAGTTTACATACAACAAGAGTTATCAGGCAAGCGTTGGAATGGCTCCATATGAGACCTTATATGGTAGGCGTTGTAGATCTCCACTATGATGGGTTGAAAAGGAAGGATGCCTTGATCTTGGATCATAGGTAGTCAGGGAAACAACGAATAAGATTTTGATTATTTGTGAATGCTTTGAAACAACTTAAAGCCGACAGAAGAGCTACGTAAATAAGAGGAAGCGACCATTAGAGTTCATGGTCGGAGATTATGTATTTTTGAAAATGAAACCAAAACGTGATGTATCTCGATTTGGTGTTAGAAAAAAGCTAGCACTAAGGTATAGAGGACCATTTGAAATTGTAGAACAGATTAAATTGCTTGCTTACCATTTAGACCTATCACCTCAATTGTCTTATGTACATAACGTATTCCACGTGTTGATATTGAGGAAATACGAACCAGACCTGTCACATGTTATTGTGTGGACAGATGTTCCTATCCAAGGAGATACTACTTATGAGGAAGTTCCAATTCAGATACTAGATCATGAAGTGAAAATCTTATGTTATCGTGAAATCCCTCTGGTGAAAGTGATGTGGCAACATCATGATGTTAAGGAGGCCACTTGGAAACTTGAGTATGAAATGAAAGAAAAATGCCCACGTTTGTTTTAATATCATGTATAGTTGTATAAAAATTTCGACGATGAAATTTCTTAAAGGAGGGGGGAGCTATGCACCCGTTATTTTAAACGGTATGACTATATAAAATTTAACATGTAAAACATGTCAATTTGAATTTTTGTTGTATTTAAAAATTACCGAAAAGCTTTTAGTATTCAATTTATTTACAGAAATACCATGTTGGCATTTTGTGGTAAAAGTCTCCGAAGGAGACATTAGAACACCTACTCATACTTGCCTTGCCCCCTGATCATTTCCTTCTTTCTTTATTTACTCTCAATTTCTCTTGCTCACCCATATCTCACTCTTACTCTCCCTGCTTTTCTCTTCTCTTCTCTCTCTTTTCTTTTTCTTCCACGGTGAACCCAAGTCAAAGAAAAACCAAAATCAAGCAAATATTTCCAAGTTATTTTCTCACAAAAATCCACAAATTTCCCCTCACAAATTCAAAGATTAAGGAAGCTTGGACGTTTTTAATATCAAACAATACTTTTGAACTAAGTTTTTGTTAGACATGTATGCCCTAAGAAGTAAAAATGTAATGAGTTTTTTGAAGACATTTTTATCAATAAAGAATTCATTTATTATTCATATACCAAATCTTGTCCTCTTTACGTTCATATTTGTTGAATGTATGATAAGCAAACAATAGTCTAAGATAAGCAAACAATAGTCTAAGACTGTCGGTCTAAACCTTTAAGAATTGGGCATATGATGGACAGATTATGCAGAAGACACGATTCTTAAGGTGACGGTCTAAATCATAAGATCCGCAATCGAGGGAATAAAGTTGAGCGCTTTATTCATGTAAAGATTGTTATGTTGTCTATATCCCTATTGGAAGATGGTTTGTCTTGACCATCGGAGGTGGACTCCGTGAATAGAAACATTGACACGTTGTCATAGGTGACGATGTGTTGGATCGGGACATAAAGTGAATTGATTTGGATTCATAATTCTGTCTTGGCAAATCGATTCACTTTAGACAATCATTTGTATTGCATCTTAATCCTGAGATGACTAGTGGGCCCGTTGTCTTGACTTGTGTCTTTTGATGTGCCAAAGGGTGACACCCACATCTCAATAGTGGTATGCATGCAGGTACGTTGGAGGCATGACTCTTGATGACGTAGACCTGTTATTCATAGATATGGAATCCATAGCTCCTCTTTAGGAGTAGTGATATCCTCTTATATGCGTTATCCTGTAATTGGAAAACTGGAGCGCTCAACCATTTGGATACATAGGTGTAATCGAATGGTATACTGTCTTTGGATGGTAAGTTTTCCAATGGTGAGATAATGGAACGTAAGATAAAAATAATCGGGAAGGTAAGACAGAACTTGTCCTTAAGCCGATTATGGATAATCCTAT
>CAMOHE010043536.1:0-44492 GCA_946598075.1 Artocarpus hirsutus | reverse complement strand
TTATGATTTTACAAAAAATCATACCCGTTAAAATAACGGGTGTTTCAAAACTGTGCAGGTTCAGTAGGCAGAACCAGGATGTTTGATAGGCTGACTATGAACTTTGAAATTTGTATATATTTGCATTTTTGGTTTTCAATGTTTATTGATTTTGAAATATTTTTAAAAGGATTATGATTTGTGTTATGATTATTTTGAGTCAAAAGGCACACTAATAATTAAATTAACATAATGATATTTGTTGAATGTGATTTCTGATTTTAAATACAATTTTTAAGCTAATGAATGTTTTTTAGAGCTTACGTTAAATTTTATTTGGAGCTAACGTTATTGGATTTAAATGAGGTAGCATATTCCTATCCTTTTTTTTGGCAGCCCCTTTTAAATTATTTTGGCCAAGGTTTATTTCTTAAGTGTTTTCTTTTAAGAATGATTGCTGTCTTTGATTTTGAAGAATTATATTTTGATATTTTTTTTTATTTTTAAAACCCGTACGATGATCTTTTATCAAATTTTTTACAAGTAAGTATTCATTGATTTTTGTTAAGATCTTGAGATTTGTTTACGAATGATGTTTTTTAATTGTAACTGTTATTTTTAAATAACTTGTTTTTTAAATAATTATCCTACTAAGCCTTCCGCTCACGTTTTCCTATTTTTAAAAAATCTTCCTTCCAGGTTTGAAAAGGAAAGAAGGTCCTAGGATCGAAATCTAGCTCTATGAGTAGATATGGTATTTTCTCTAAAACTGTGGTATAATGCGTGTACTATACAACTTGTCTCGATCTGATGTTGATGTCGTGTCGTCTTTATGAGTTTCTATATTTTTAATTTATTTCAAAGACGATGATTTACGATGGTTTCCAGTAGTCTTATATTATTCTTGATATTTTATTTTATTTTATTTACCTACACACCTTCATGGTAAGCAACCATGTGATGGTGAATGAGAATAAGATCTCGGCCCCACCTTCGTGGCATTCACGTGATGGTGATCGTCGATGATATTTATTTACTTTCTACATATATTTATTTATTTTTTCTTTATTTACCTCATTTAATCTGTCTTATTTACTTTAATTTTTTCTTCTTTATCTAAAACTTGCTGACTCCCACCCCAGGGCGTTATAACCGTATATTTTCTTAAATTTATATTTTGGCCCCAAACTTTTTGAAAAATTACATTTGAACCCTTAAACTTTAAAAAATTACATTTTAACCCTATACAATATGTTATGCACCAAACAACGTATGACATTATGATAATACAACACAATACAATACACCTTGTATAATATAATGTAATAGAATATGGTCTATCAGACATAATCAAAGCCCAAAAGAAAAAGACTATGCATGCACAAAATCTAAAATCCACTAATCCCAATTTGAAAGCTCAGCTCGTAGATGGCCTAGTCCATGATCTCATCCAATTTTGGCGAATCATTGGTCGCAGCCGAAGGAAGAGGAGTGAGAAACACAATCACGCCATGGAGTTGGTGGCCGATGGTCTACCGATCGCCTATAATTAGTCCTCTTTCACGCTAGCATGACATTTATCAACTTTTCCATTCACACATCACAGAGTTTCATTTCTCTCCCTTCCTTTTTTTTACGATCTCTCACTTTCCTTTCTCTCTGTTTCTTTCTCTCTCTACTACAAATCACGACATGAAACTCTTCAAAAGAAAGCTTAGGAAAAAAACTCTTCAAAATAAAAGTCAAAATATCAAACCATTTTACTTCAAAAAAATAAAACCATTTTAGACATACAAACCACTAAGTATTTTGCCCTTTCCCTCCCTTCGACCATCCCCCTCGACCCACTTTGTTGCCCACCTCCAACTCCATCGCACCCTAAGCCCGTTGGTCGTCGCCCTCTTGTTCTCTAGCCCTATTGCCATGGAGTATCTCGTCATTGTTTCCCACCCAGATCTAGCGAGAGAGAAGTGATCCATCGCCTGTTGCCATCATCTTTCACTCCATCGCACCCCCATCCCGTCGGCCATCACCCCTTGTCATTATCGCCCACCCTATCGCCATCATCCACCTAGGTCGAGAAAGAGAGTGATCTATCACCGTGCCCATTACCATCACCCATCTAGATAGACAGTAAGAAATAGAGAGAAAAGGAAAAGGAAAAAGAGACAAAGTAGTCATGAAGAAAAGGGAGGGAGATTTTGAAAAAAGAAATTGAATAAATTGAAAAAAATGTTTTTCAATTATTTTTACAATTTAATTGTTTTGTAGATATTTAATTAAAATTTTAATATTTTTTATTTTAATGATATATGACCTCAACGATTTCGTAAGTTTTATAAACGAAATTAGATAGAGGGGGCATTTTGACTGGATTTTTTATAGGTTAGGGAGTGTTTTGACTTGCACTACTATAGTCGAGGTGATAAGCTAAGTCATCGCAAATATTCATGTAGTTGCTACAACATAAAGTTGCAAATGTAGGCTCCGTACACGTCACCATATTATTATCGTTAAAAATATTTGCGATGACATATGGTTGCATATTCATTTATATTTGCCTCGACATATCATCACAAATAATTAAAAAATATCCTTTCATATTTACAACAACATGTCATCGCAATTAATATTTGGCGCCTAAACCTATATGACGTGAAGTTTTCTTATGCCACTAAGTAAGTATTTGCGATGAAATTGTCATCACAAATAATAAGAAAATGCATGTGGCAATCGCTAGATTCATATTTGCGACGTCATAATGGAATACAGTTGTATTTGGCTATCAAATATATTGACTGTAAGATTATTTATGACGATAAAGTTGACGCAAAATGTGAAAATTTAATTTTTTGCTAAAATTTTAGTGAAGGAAAAGGCAGTCTATTAAATTTTATTTGAGACGACATTTTTAATTTGTCGTCATAAACAGTTGTTCGAGACTCATCTTATCCAAATTAAATGGAACACCGTTGTTTTGTTTACCTTTTGTGACGACATTATACTTATTTGCAATGATAAAATGTCGTCGCAAAAAGCTTTGCATATAAAAGAATCCGAGAGCTCCTCTTTCTTTATTTTCTCCGACTTCTTTCTTATCCTTTGAATGACCCTTTCTCTTCGTTTCTCTATCCTACTTCGCCTCAAATCTCTCCCAAACCTCCAAACAACACATAAATTCATGAGTTTTGTATTGTAGAAAATCATATTATCAAACAGTATTAATAGAAATCTCTTTAAATTAGAAAATCCTTAAACTTTTTTTTTCGACTGAGTTTTAGAGCTTTTTGGTTGTTTTTCGGCCATCCAACGTTGAAGTTTTCGCTGCTATCCTTATTTTCTAACCCCATTCTTAGTGGATTTTAAATTATGAAAGTTTTTAATTTTTTGGTATTTAGATTTTTGAAACTGTGTTGTGAATTGGATTTTTGAAATTGTGAATATGTTAGTTGGATTGTAAATTGTTGTAGAATTACAAATTGTAATTGTGATTGTTTTTAGAATTGTGTAATGTAAAATTGTTATGATATGGATTATTATAAAATTAGATTTTTGGGATTGTGATATTTATAAAATTGTGATATTTGATATTTAGAATTTTAGGATTCAATTTTGTTTAGGATAATAAATTGTGATTGTGATTGTTGTTTAGGATTGTGAATTGTAACTGTGAATATTTTTGGAATTGTGTGGTTATGGTTAAGTTAATAATAAGTTGTTTATCCAAGTGATTTAGGTTGAAAATAAAATTAAGTTAGTATAGCATACAATTAATTTCAATGCATTAGAGCAATTAAAAAATTGAAAGAATAAATGTTGAAGTTATTAATAATAATAATTTAAATATCACATTCAAAGTTGTTATTACTAATTAAAAATTAAAACAAGGAAACAAAAATTCTTAATTAACAATTAATGAACTAATTAATTAATTAAGTATAAAGTAAAATAATATAATAAATTGTTATCATAAATTGATGAACAATATCATAGTTTAATAATTACAATATTATTGTTAAGGATTAATTAATTAATATATTATTTTAATTAATTGATATGAAAAAATAAATTGAATTTAAAATTATATGTTATTATAAATGGATGACTAATTGTAATATTATTGTTTATGAAAATTAAGAAATTAATTTTATTTAAAAACACTAAGAACAATAAACTTATCATAATTTGATAAGATTGCATAAAATTTAATAAAATTGTGATTTTTTCGGAGATGGTAGTTCTAAATTATGTAGATGATTTGTTTAACGAATACTTTGGACATCGACATATATGGGATCTTCCCGAAGCAGATGTGGACAAGATGACACTAGTTCAAGATACAGAGTCTACAAATGTCAAATTAGTAGTAGAACTACTAGAGATTGACATCTTGACTTATAATCGCCCTAATGTATCATCTAATGTTGTTACATCTGATGTTGATGCAATCTTAAAAGACAAGTCTCTTGAAAAAGATGATGACTGTGATTTGCAAGAAGAGAAGAATGACACTTTAGATGAGTACGTTGAAGTGGAAGATGATAACTCTAAAGACGATAATGACGTTAATGATGGTGGCAACATTTAAGACAATAGTTGGTATTTATAACATGTATTTATTGTTATTTATGTAGCATATGATGGAGTGGGAGAGAAAAACCCAAATGACACCAGACCTAGAGCTCCTCCCAACCAAATGCCTAGGTAAAAGGTTCCCAACCGAACTAGATGTTCATTTTCCTCTATAAATACCCCCTTTAGCACCCTTGAAAGAAGACTAATGAACCTTATTCCACTCAGATCACTAAGAACAAGCCTCCATAATTACTATAATCACCGTCTTCCCCATTGTCACCACCACCCTAAAATCTCCAAAGCCATCATCTTTCTAAGCTGAAATCACCATGCTTATATCACAAATGGCCACCAAATCTCCAAAAAGCCCTTACAAACTCCACCCTCGACCTTAAGCCATCAAGGGAGAGCTATATCACTAACAATTTTGACCTTTCCTTGCTTGCCGAAAACTAAGTTCCATATTTTCCGGCAAGTTTCAAGAACACTCTATATTCCCCCTTATTTGAATATAAGAACACTATAAAATCTTATCAAAACAAAGCCTTTCATGACCCATATGACCCCCATGAACAAGGGGACCAAAGCCTTTATTAACGAATTGCCACCTTTTCTCTCTTTAGAACCTCTCTCTAGGCTTTAACTACCCCAATCGATAGAAGGTACTCTTCTGGGGAGTTGTTTCACCTATGGGACCATAAAAACCCATCATTACATCAAAATACCACATCTTTACCAAATGGGTATATTCTCATCACCAAGTTGTCACGCCCCGGAGTACGGGAGATGACGTGGTGGATTAATAAAGTTAATTAAGTAAAAATTTAGTTAAAAATTAGGTTTTAGAATAATTTTTATTAGTAAAAATGTGATAATTTTAAAATCGTTTATTCAAAATGAGCAGTTATGATATTCGAACAAATAAAATGATAAAATAAAATAAGCGTTAAGAAAAACAATAAAAATAATCAAAATATAAGGTGAGGTGAGAATGGGTCCCACTAGCCCACATTTTGTGCACACATACAGTACCGACAATATTACAAGACAACCACAGTCCAGAATAAAAGAAAAAGTTAAGAATTTACATGCCTTGTTCTGCTATAATACAACCTACCTAGATCTTCTATTAATCGCAAGTCCGGTCAGTGGACTCTTTTTCGATCCTAGGCTGATATCCACCTATAGGGTAAGATTTTAAATCAAATAAAACGTGAACGAAAGGCTCAGTATGACTATAATTTTTGAAAATATTTGACTTTAAAAGAAACTTCTTTAATCAAATAAATATATAGAAAAGAACTAGAACAAATAAACAAATAGATGAAAATTTAATAAAAGCTTTATCTTACCAAAACAGTTTAAATAGGTCGACCAGAAAGAAAACCATTTTCTTTTTCTGGGCAAACCATATGTAATTCACAACTGTAGTGGCCCAGCTGGGTTTCAGGACCTGCCCCCAAAGTCGCATACTATACGACCTGATCTCTGATATGGCATCATGCCCCAAAATATATGTATATATATATATTTTCATGATTATTAAAATCTCTTTTTACCAAATATAATCATTTACATTTATTATGAGGTTTATTATGAAAAATCACCTCAATTCCATCATTTATGAAATTAGTCAATAAAGATGTATTTTCAACCAATCATTTGAAAACCTTTTTGTTAAAAATTCCTTTTAAGCCAAAACATTTAAAACTAGCTACCAAGGAAGGAATAGAAGTCCTACCTCGATGCTCGTACTGGTGTCCCACACCGTAATCTCGATCTGCTATACGTTAGCTTCGCGGATCCACGCATAACCTTAAATGAAAACTAGGTCTATTAGTATCTAACCCGAGACATCTTAGGTTATTAAATCATCTCATGGTGTCCTAGTCATTTAGGTTTATGAAATCATTTTATAAAGTTAGAATTTCAATCAGGGTTCAAAATAGTGAAAATGGGTGAAAAATCACAAAATTTCACCATGCTCGATCGGCCTGCCGGTCGTCCTAATTCGGCCGGCTGAACTGCACAGTTTGGCCTGCCAGAGGTCCAAGTCCGGTCAGCCAAATTTTTCTAGGTTCGACCTGCTGGTTGGATGAATCCGGCCTACCGAACATATGAATCCAGCCTACTGAACACGAAGTTCGGCCTGCCGATCTGGAAAAATTTTAGAATTTTCTAGGCACAGGTCTCGGTCTCCGCGAGCCCAAATATTCAATTTCAACTTGTTTTCTCAATTCTCAGGTATGGGTAATAGTCATAAACAATAGAAAAACATAATAGATTACTTTTTAATGCATTAAAACAAGATTTAAACAAGATTTTTGAAAAAATTCAAAAATGAGAAAAACTTTAGAAAAATGAAAAATCTTGATTCAAATCCGTTTTTGATGAAACAAAGTTTGTATTCTAGTTAATCTAAGTTCATCTAACCTAGATTGAAGGTTTTCTAAGCTTAGAAATGCTTAGATTTTAAAATGCAAGAAAATTTAAAAAATTGAAAAAGTTTTAAAAATTTGAAACTAACCTTGAATCGAAGCTTTGATTCGAGTTTGTGGTTGCTCAATCGCATTCCCGAGCCTTCAATCCATAATCCCGAAGCTTGAAATCAAATTTTATTTCAAAATTTTTGAGAGAAAATGAGAGAGTGAAACCGAGAGAGAGAGGAAGAGAGAGCGAGAGAGATGAGCGAGAGAGGAGAGAGAGAAAATGAATGAGAGAGAGAGTGAGGTGAAATAAATAGAGGAAGAGAGGAAAAATTAGTTGCACAAAACCGTGTGCAACAACACACTGTTTTCAAATAAAAGCTACTTAGTATTTAACAAATCATTTTATTAAAAATCTAAAATAACAATTGAAATTAATTAAGAATAATTAAAATTTATTAAAAGAATAAAACAACAAAAATTTAGAAATTTCACAAAATGATCAAATTAAGTTTAAAGTAATAATTATGGCACACTAATCTACCATTTCACATTCTAATAACATTTAATAAATTTCGAGGTGTTATACAAGTACATAGGAAGATTCCTCCATAACTATTGATGTTCCTTTTCTATACCACATGCATGCTAGGAGGTCTTCTTTTGGTGAAGCTCTCAACTCCAACAGATCCAAAATTGCAACGGGTCTCACACTTGGACTTGACCATCCTTAAGGCTACCTAGGTCTAGGCGTAACCCAGCTGGAGCCACCACAAGGCGAGCCTAACTGCCCATTTTTTGCCACTCCCAACGCTGAAATAGTCACTGCAGACTTGATCAGCTCCATCATCCGATGTGCAACCACTTCAGCTCTTATCAGACAACACCCGAGCGAATAAGAGGAGGCCATAAAGTCCACACCCTCCATGTGTGAAGGCCCACGACAAAAAAAGCCCCAACACATCTTAAACCCATCCTAATCTATCTGCTTGCTCCTTTTCTAGTTCTTTTCACAGTTGGGTGTTAAAAAAAAGAATAAAATACATATGATGCTGATAGAAAATAGTATTTTACTGATAGAACACAAAAAATGCACTGTATGCTGACGCAAAAATGTAAAATAACACTTTACTAACTAAATATCATCCATATTTTGGTAACATTCAAATGATAAAAATGACTAAAACCGAAAAAAGTTTATAATGAGTGATGATATTGGGATGGTTTATAAGTTATTAGGCCGTTTGTCCTTTCAGTTGTAACTAAAGTTTTAAGTTTAAAAAATGTAGTATGTGAGAACTTTATACTGTAGCTTTTTGTTGTTTATGTAGCTACGGAGAGCCTTACATTGTTCACAGTAAGAACTGATGAGTTGAAACTAAAGTATCAAATGGACACATAAACTAAAATAAGACTGACAATAAAATTTAAATACCATTTCTATGAATAACCCAAATGGATGTTCTATTACTTATTTACGAGTGTTTAGCAATGTAGTTAGAATTAAAAATTAAAATGATTTTATTGTATCATATGATAGTTTTACAATAAAATTTATTTTTATCTTATACTATTACATATAAAAGTTTTAATATTGTAGCATTTCTTATTATGTAGTTAAAATAGGTTGTCAAATGTACCCTAAGCAGACACGTAGGATAAACTATAAAGCAAAGCGCTGCTGGAGAAAGTACTCAACCACTCATACAAGCCACGTCACCACAAAATAAACCTCCTCGAGCTTCACGAAGCTAACGGCTGGAAACAACCAACAGGTAAAATAATCCGAAAGGGCTTCCCAATACGGAGGGACCGAAAGAAAAGGAAAAAAAAAAGAAAGAAAAAAACAGAGATATGCTGAGCAGAACGGCAGCCACGGCCTCTCTTTCAGTCTCTGCTGTCTCTGCTAACCCATCGAAGACGTCCCTCTTTTTCTTCAACAACTCTTCCAGCTTCTTGGGCTTCAACTCCTACCACGCTTCAGCCTCTGCCAACAACCCTTTGCTCAAGTTTGCGCGCCCCGCATGGAACAACAAGAAAACCTCTAGAAAAATCGGGAGCTTCAGAGCTATGGCGTCTGCCCAGCCATAGCTCTGCCGATGCCGACGCGCTCATCGACTCCGTTGAGACTTTTATTTTCGACTGTGATGGTGTGTAAGACCACTTGTTTTTCTTTCTTTTTTTTTTTTTTCCTGGGTTGATCTAAGTTGAGATGAAGATAGTTTTGGATTGTATTGAGGTTAAAAGTTTTTTATGGGGTTGCTGCTGATGCTTTGAATAGGATAATTAAAGATACCTTTTTTTGGTTAACATATGGGTATAAATTTCAGTGCAAATGCATACAAACTTTTAATTTCATGTAGACATGTACTAATAAGCTTATTATTTAAGTATAAATAAGAATGGGAATTTAATTGGAGTATGGCATTGTGGGATGGATTTGGACGTTTCGGTTTTGTTTTTTTCTATTTGTTTTTATTAAGAATCAGTCAAGTGCCTTTTAGACGCAGCTTAGAAGTTAATGTTACTTCTGCGTGAAATGATGAACTTAATTTTATAAGAATTGGCTTCACTTGATAGCCCACTAGAAGAGATTCCCACTTTTCAGGAATTAGTGTTTTCTTTTTTTTATTTGGTTTAAGTCTGTGGTAGGGATTTGAACTCTGCACTTCAGACTTCAGAGTAGAGTCAGACGTGAATTTTGCAAGGATATGCCTATAACCATTTTTCAGAGATCAGTCTAGCTGAAATCATAAACTGCAAAAGTATTGTAGAGCTTAGCCTACATGACAAAAATGTATAGGGGAAGGCTAATTTTATTTAAGTATTAACTAAGAGTTCAAACATTTCTCTCCCTTAATATTTGTATTTCTTCTAATTGATTAGTTCACATGTGCAGGAGTTATATGGAAAGGGGATAAGCTAATAAGTGGAGTCCCAGAAACTCTTGATCTGCTTCGCTTAAAGGTTTGTTTTGGTGGTTTCAAGCATTGAATAATTTTCTCTTCTTTGACAGCAAAGGATGGGGAAATAGTTTAAAAGATAAACATTCTTATGGAGCCTAAAAAAATTACCAATTTCTTTTTTCTTCAGGGAAAAAGATTAGTTTTTGTTACCAACAACTCGACAAAGTCTAGGAAGCAATATGGGAAGAAGTTTGAGACACTAGGCCTGAGTGTCAGCGAGGTTAGTTTGCCACCGTACTTGTTCTTATAACGCTGGTGAAATTTCTCTGACTCGGTTACTTTAATCGTGTTCAAATGTTTTCAGGAGGAAATTTTTGCATCATCTTTTGCTGCTGCTGCTTATTTGAAGTCTATCAACTTCCCCAAAGACAAGAAGGTAATATCAAGAAAGAAACACTGGTTTTCAGTGTATGAAGTGCGACATCACATTTGTCAATGGATGATGCCCTTAAATAACAATCTTCACTGATGGTTGGACATGTTTTAGGTTTATGTGATTGGAGAGGATGGAATCTTAAAGGAGCTTGAGCTAGCTGGAATTCAGTACCTTGGTGGGCCTGTATGTAACTTATGACTGCACTTGAAAGTTTAATACTTTGTCATAACAAATGGTCTAGTGTTCATTTTGCCAAACAAAAGCACAAAGGCGCAGCCCATGACTCCATAGTTTCTGATTACTATCTTTGAATTCGTACCTATATCCACCCGCAAATGATCATTACGTTCTGAACTTATGTTTCTCCATGTGATTTCCATGTGTCCTTCCTCTCTTGTTTTCCTTGATTTTCAGCAGTCGTAGCACACTTTTTCCACTAGTGATGGTTGCTCATAACTTTTTATCTGAAAGCTAGGCCAGGATATCTCGTGCCTTGCTATAGGCCTTGCCATATGATAATTAACATAAATATGAGCTTTTTAATTATCTACGACACATATCTTATGTTAGTTTTGTTTTCCCCGTTACAGGAAGATGGTGACAAGAAGATAGAGCTAAAGCCAGGGTTTCTAATGGAGCATGATAACGATGTATGTTCTGTGTCAATTCCAAGAGCATAAATAACTTTTGCGCAATGACTTATGGCATGTACATGCTTTCTAAAATTTTCAAGAGAACTTCTACATAATGGTAGTGAGATTTTCCTATTGCTTTCTAGGTTGGAGCTGTTGTGGTCGGATTTGATCGCTATTTCAACTACTATAAAATTCAGTAAGTTCTTATTATAAACGTGATTGTTTGTGTGTCCCTGTCTTTGTCTTCAAGACAAGACATAAACTGCCTTGTTTATTAAAGCACAATGAATTTGTACTCTTTTCAGTGCTTTTTGTTTAATTAACCTTTTCGTATGGTACTGTTTCATTTGGGGTTGCATAAAATCTAGGCAGGATTTCACTTTCAAAAAGTTGGATTTCAAAACATTTTTCTTATGGTCGAACAATATGAATTTAATGTCCCAAGTGCCTGTTAACTTTATGCTGTTATCATATATAAATCAAATTATCCATATACTTCTTATTTCACAACTCAGAATCAAATTGGTTTTTTTAATTGATCATTTGTGGATTACTTGGTGATTATCGCTTTTTGTTCCTACATTTGAAGGTATGCCACACTATGTATACGCGAAAATCCTGGATGTCTCTTCATTGCAACAAATCGTGATGCAGTAACTCATCTTACAGACGCTCAAGAATGGGCTGGTTCACCTCTGATCTTTCTCTTCTTTTTTCTTTATTCTGTTCTTTTGTTACATTATTTGTGCCACATTACGATAAACAACTTACCACAATGTGTAAATGTAACCATGGTCAATTGTTTCTAGACATGTATAATTCAGAATTAATCTTAAAAGTTCATTCTCAATGGACTAATCTTTTGTTTGTCAATATGTTTCTTTGGGACAAATAACTTGTAAACTGTCACGGAAATTGTTGTGCCTGATCATTTTCTTTCTAAGGCCATATTTTTACTTGATTTCAGGTGGTGGTTCCATGAATGGTGCTATTGCTGGATCAACTCAACGTGAACCTACCGTGGTTGGGAAACCCTCAACTTTTATGATGGACTACTTATCAAACAAGTAATTTCCAATTCCTTTTCATTTCTTACTAAAAATAATGTGTCATCTTAATGACTAACGTTAAGATAGTGAGAAGTATACAAGGACTAACCTTGGTGGCTTGGATTTTACATCAACGACAGATTTGGGATCCAAAAGTCGCAGATATGCATGGTCGGGGATAGACTAGATACTGATATTCTGTTTGGACAAAATGGTGGTTGCAAAACTCTTCTGGTCCTTTCAGGTAACTTTCTTTGGTGTTCGCATAGCTGATATTCAATTACTTTGACATGAACACATCAAAGAATTTCTTCTCTCCTTAACAGGTGTAACAACCTTGGAAATGCTCAAGAGTCCGAACAACACTGTACAACCAGACTTTTACACCAACAAGATTTCAGACTTCCTCTCTCTCAAAACTGCAACAGTATGATCATGTAGATTAGCACTTAGAAAATGGTATTATTGGCTCCCTCTCTCATTATTTGCCACTGTCATTCCTAGCTTGGGATACATATTTTAACCATCAGTGCCAAGTGTGTATTTTTGTTTTCTGTCTTCTCATTAGTAAAAACGATGTAAAAGAACATTATTACTTGGTTGTACCATTACCAGTTTAATAAATTAGAAGATTTCCTTCTTCATGTCAAACAAAATTCCTATGAAAAGTAATAATTTGCCTGTAGTCTATCTTCATGTCAACCAAACTGAGCATTGTGAATGACTTCTCAATTCACATCTCTTATTTTGTGTCCTTTTGGTTTGTTTTCATATGTAACGTAGGAGTTTCGCTTAATTCTCTATGGCTTTAAGTGTGACCAATACTTCGGTACACAATCCTTTTCAAGTCGTACTATGCATATAATTTCTCATGCGTTGGATGATAGACAAATCAATACAAAACCATTGATAGAATTAAGCGAAACGTAGGAGTTTCGCTTAATTCTCTATGGCTTTAAGTGTGACCAATACTTCGGTACACAATCCTTTTCAAGTCGTACTATGCATATAATTTCTCATGCGTTGGATGATAGACAAATCAATACAAAACCATTGATAGAATTAAGCGAAACGTAGGAGTTTCGCTTAATTCTCTATGGCTTTAAGTGTGACCAATACTTCGGTACACAATCCTTTTCAAGTCGTACTATGCATATAATTTCTCATGCGTTGGATGATAGACAAATCAATACAAAACCATTGATATTTGAACTACTTTTATCATGTGGGATCCAATAATAAAAAATTTAACACTTAGATCCTTGTGGACCATTATCTACCACCATGTTACGTTGGTCATACTGCAAGGGGGACTCTTAAAGTTTCAGATTCTTTCACATACCCATAATTGGCATGTGGGATAGGACCAGAGAAGTTTTTTCCGGGCTAAACCACCTCTGGGGTTACGCTCGTCATTTTGAAACTTCTCCTGGTATTGGCCGTGTTCTTGTATCAGACTGTATGATTGATGTATAGTTATTTACGTGAAGATGAAGGAATGTAGGACCTTTTCTTAAGCAGAAATCATGGAAATTCATTAAAAAAAGAAAAAAACTGCTTGAAGAAAGAAAACACAAAACATGTTCCTCAGGTTGTAATTAAACAGAAAAGAAAATACAAGACACCAATGAAGTAATTGACGCAGTATATCTTGAAGAGCAGAAAAAATGTGAATGATTTCTAATAATACAGAAATGGGTATAATTCACGAGAAAAACATGATCCAGGTTTACCATTGAGTCTCCATAGATTATGTCTAACTTTACGAGAACTTAAATTAAGTTGCAATCAGTTGCATATTTTACGCTATAATTACTGACTCATTGAATTTGTTATGGTGATCTGGTTTAAATCCAGAGTAAAGTCGGAAAGGGATTTCCTGTTCTGGGTGCCTTTTCTGTCTTAAAACGTTCAACACGAATTTCCCACAAGTACACGTCTATAAAGCTGTAAACCTGCTTTTGCAGTCGGAAAAAAACAAGCGGAGATCGAAATTTTATTAAGTGGGGCACTATAAAAAAAGTATTTAATTGTATACAGAAATATTATTGCATTTTAGAAATAGTTATATATTTTTTTTACAAAAAAAGAAATAGTTATGCATTTCAGTTATTCAATTGGAGGTACAATTATGACTTTTTTTTTTTTTTTTTTGTAAAATGAGATACAAAATTTATTTCAATAGGGTACAAGTATAATTTTTCTAACAAAATAAGGACATAACTGACAAATTTTTTAAAAAATTTTATTAGATAAAAATCAAATTTTAAAAATTAAGTAGAGGCATGAGCCCTTAGCCAATAGCATAAAATAGAATTTTATTTAAAATAGCCCATAGGAATTCTGTTATTTTCGAAACACTATTTCTGTGTATTTCCTTTCTAAAAAGATCTGTGTACTATATGCGTAAAGAATACATGTACACATATTTATGTATTGTTCCATCGTTTTAGACTTGTAATAAAATTGACCTACTATAATTGAGAAAAAATAGAGTAGTGTGTGTGTTGCCCACATGTTAGAATTGGACCACATAGTTGCTCTCAACATAAGGTGGGAATGTAAAGTGTTTTTGACTCATGTTATGGCTTTTCAATGGAGGGAGGAGAATATTGTCAATATTTTACGATTTCAGTGTCAAGTTGTCAAGTTTCTATGATTCAATTGGTACATGGAAAACATGTAGTTTAGATGCCACCGACATATTTTTATCATATAAGTATGCGGGCCACAATTTTGCAACGATGGGTTAAATCACACGAATATGGATCTACATTTTCAAACGAAGTAAGAGATAAAATATAATCCAAATAAAAAGTAGCAAAAACGTTGAAAACATCAATCACAACCAAGTGTGCAATATCAATGTTTCATGAACTTGGGTTTTTTCATTAGCAGCAAAATTGGGAAAAATAAAAAGGAAAAAATATTATTAGAAGTGAAAATTCTTGCATACAAAAACGTGCTTCACTAATTTTAAACAAATTTACAAATGATTTTCTGTGTTTTTGGCTCTAAAATAAAAGAAAAATGATCAAGAGATAATAAATAAAATTAGAATTGCAAAATAGTCGTTTGTTAAAAGAATGTAAGTTAATGTGGTATTGTCTGTTAGGTATAAATGCATTGTCACAGACTAATCTTTGTCACACTTGACATGGAACATTCTGTTCAAAGGTGTGACTAGACGGGTTCAACAGTTTTATTGAAAATTTACTCTGAAAACAATAACCAAAAAAAAAAAAAACCACAGTGGCTTTTGTAATTAATATAACTCATAGTTAATTGAGTGGTTTTTTTAAGGATTAATTACAAAAATCTCCCCTCCCCTAACCATAGCCCTTGTAATACTATGCTCTCGAAATTTAAAACATAACGTGTGTTGCCCCCAAACTATAAAACGTTAACAAAAAGACTTTTTTTGTTAGAACTTTTAATAAAACTTAGTACATATTAAGATTTGGTACACGATATTAGAATATTTTGATAACCTATTATGTCTAACACTAATTTGAATATAAATAGTTGATATAATTTAAAAATTTTAATTGTTAAAAATTCAAACTGAAAAACCTTAGAAATCTTTTTATTTGTTTTATTTTAATGTGACTGTAGGAGGATAATCTATTGGTCTAATAGTTCACTAATTTGTTTAATTCTATTATTTGTGTAATGTTGTGTTATTTAGGTTCAAAATCATAATTCATTGAGGTTTTTTATTAATATTTATAGATCGGTGGAACAAATGTTACATTTTGAAGTTCAGATGAACAAATATTATGTTTTAAAGTTTAAAAGGTATAATGTTACAAAGACTATAAATTGAGGGAAATTTTTACCATTAATCCAATTTTTGTAATTAATCCTTTCTTTTAACTTCTGGTTTTGACGCTTTTTAAATGGTTGATGCTGATGGTGCAGGCTAGGAACTTTGGTTTGAAGTTTCCTCATGAGCAATGAATTAGAATATTCCACTAATAAAAAAAATGAAGTAGGATATTCTAGTAAAGGCCTTCATGAAAAAAAAATAAACAGAAAAACCCTTAAAAATAATAAAAAATTGTGTACTTTTTCAAATTTTTTTACGACATATTTATGTTTTTATCTATTCTATTTTAAACTAATTTAAGAACTATATTTTTTATTTTTAATCTTATTAAATGTATATCTTTAGATTAGACTTGATACGTAAATTTATATATTAATTTAGTCAATTGCTAAAAATGACTAAATTATCTTTAAGTAAAATAAAAAAAATTAAAACTTTTAAAAATAAAAAAAAACATACAAAACACTTATTTTGAGGATATTTTATATATTTTTCAAGTCGAAAACCTTAGTATATAGTTTTTTAAATGTGTAAAGGTCTCTTATAGGTAATTTTTTAGATCAATTTTAAATATTGATTAGAAAAAGATATACATTTATGTATTAAATATAATCTAAAATTATAAATTAGACGGAATCTAAAACCAAAGATATAGTATTTAAATTAACCTTAATATAAGATATAAAAAAGATAAATATCCTTTTTTAAAAAATGGAGTATCCTAGTTTCATTTCAATAAATAAATAAATAAATAAGAGTATCCCATGCTTGATGGTTAAGAAGAATTAGATAGCATGAGAACATACACTCATTTCCGACAGATGTGTTGTCGCATCACCTTTCTTGTTCCTGTTGATGTCTTAACAAGGGGTGTTCTTCGGTCGGTTAGCATCGGTTTTGGTCGGTTTGGTTATCAAACCGCAACTGTCGGTTTTTAGAATTTATAAAACAAAACCGCACCTCATACCAATAAGATTCAGTCGGCTAACCGACCATTCATAGTAGGTTTCTATTGTCGGTTCGGCTCGGTTTTCAGCAGATGGTAATATAATGGTAAACAAAAAGCGTACTATCAGTTTACCACATTTTATTTTATTTTTTTGTAAAAGAATTGCTAAAATAGGACAATGTATTGTGTATTGTTTAGGTTCTTTTTGAAATGGTGCTAAAAAAATACTATAATGGCAATTGACATTTACAATTTGTCATAGCATTTAGGCTGAAATCATAAAAAATCTTTGAGAATGATATATATATATATATATATTATATCTATTTGAGTTTTTTAAATTGTTTTCAATTTTCATGAGACTAACAAACTTTACTTTAAAGTATAAAAGAGAAACACTTAATAACCTTATGAGAAAAAACATAAACAAATTAAACATAATGAGTCACATAGACCAAATTTTTGAACCGAACCGACATAATGAGTCACCTAACTGAACCGAACCGAATCGAACCGAGCTGAACCGAAATTTTCAAACGGAAATCGAACCGTCCAATAATGTATGGTTCGGTTAACCGAACCGAACTCGTTCGGTTTCTATGAAATCGATTTTTTTAGTCTTTTGTCAGGCGGTTTCGGTCGGTTTCGGTTTTCTAGTTTTTGTGTACAGTCCTAGTCTTAACTAAAAAATGTGCAGTACTTACTGGGTTGATATTCTAGAAACAAATATGTGGCATTTTTTTTTTCCACAAACTTCCAGCCACCTCTCTCTTTTTTGCCTTTTCGGAAACCAAAAAAAAAAAAAAAGAAATCTTTTACTTTTTAAACTTTTAAAACTCTTCGCCTTATTTTCTAAACTTTTAATTTTCGCTTAAATATATAGAATTAAATCCATATGATTCATGCATGGTAACTTATAAAGACAAAAAATGAGATTTTATCTATTATTCTACCTATTATTCAACAATATATCCTCATTTTTGAATAAAAAATTAGAAGTTTATAGAACAAAATGAGAAGCTTTGAAAGTTTAGGGGACAAATTAATAATTTTTAAAATTCAATAAGCAAAATGAATAGCTTTGAAAGTTCAATGAGTAAAATGATTTTTACGTTTAGGAGACAGAGTGGATGAGACCTTAAAGTTTAAAGTCATTGGTGTTTATAATTCAAAAAAAAACCCCACACATGACTCATTTTCTAGTATATTTATTTTATTAAATTAAATTTTACCGAAAGTTTAAATAATGAATTATTGATAGCTTTTATTTTTCAACCGTCAAGTGTGTTTTATAAACTATATCTACATATTTATTTTAATAGGGTTTTAACCAAATGCAATTAAAAAAAAAATGCACTACCAAGAGTCTTAAAAATAAAACAAAACCCATTTCTTAATATTCAAAGCTTGCTTGGCGAGAGAAAAGTAGAATGAAAGAGTATTTTTTATCAAATGTAAATATTTTTAGCAAAAATATGTGGGGTTGTTTCTTCATTTGTTTGTTTGTTTTTGAGTTGGAGCGAAGAATTCGAATTACATGATTAACATTAGACTAGAATATGATCTGCCGCTATATCGTGCTTAGAAATGTCAAATGGATTTTGGAGGCTTAACCCATTATTTTTGGACCATTAGTGTTCATAATCGTGTGAGGTTTGGCCTATGATTTATTTATATGCTTATTGTGCTCTTAACATGTTTGTGTTTTAAGCACACACAATAATAAATTATAAATAAAGAAGAAAAAAATATTGAATATAATAAAATATTGTTTTAACAAATTAAAAGATCCTAATACACAAAATTTTACCAAACAAAAACTCAAATGTGGTAAAATCTTGTTAAGTAAAATAGCGTCAAGCTTAGCCATTTAATAAATGTGCTAGTCATGCTCTTTTATTAAATATCCACTTATTTGCATGCTATGTCCGTAGGTCCGGTTTGTTTCAATATCTCTAGTTATGTTTACAATTAGGGATAGCAATAGGATGGGATGATCTTCTGATCAACCGGCCCCGCAAAAGAAAACAATCCTCGTCTCCGCCCCATTAACCTGCTTATGTTAGAGGAGGTGGGGTGGGTTTTCTGTCATAGCTTTAGGGTACTCACAGATACTTCATTTATCTAATGAATACTTCATTTACCTAATGAATTATTTTTTATGACAAATAAATATATGAATATGTAATAATACCCCAATACATGACTTTTAAGTTAAAAATGAAAGAAGAATAAATTTGAATGCTCAAATATATTATCTAATGGAAAATAATACTTATAGTTACATATTATACTATTATACATATATATTTAATTTAGAAATGAGAATAATTAAACTGGATGAGTAAATTGAGAATAGGGCTACGGACCTGAAAACCCAATCCTGTCTTATAATTTGTGACGGGTTAAAATCTTAATCTCTTTATATCCTCATCCGCTTAAATTAAGTTTTTCTCACCCCATTTAGCATGTCCTTGTGGATAAATGGGGGCATATATAGTGTAAATTTGTAACTCTATTTGAAACCACGAGTGCTAAATTAGTCTTTTAGACTCTAGAAGTAGATAAGTGATCACTTGCAATGCTAAAATGCATAATGTCACATATAGCTCCTCTGTTATATTTTTATCATTAACGAAATAATGGCAGGATATTGACGCCATTATACAGGTTTTTTTAAAATGTTTATTGGGAATGTGCACTTTTGTTTTGAAATTTGGCACATTGGCGCCGCAAAAGCAACCAAGAATCTACATATAATAGACTTGTCTTCAACACTATTTTTACTCGATTCATTAAATATAAACAAAAAATCCCCAATAATTAAAGAAAAATACATGACATTCGGAATCATAATCAGAAGAAATATATGACACTGACCAAAAGTCCATATATGGCAAAACGTTGACGTAAGAGTTTCTTAAATTGCAAATTATTTTTGAATTGAATATGAGAGCAATTAATGTAATAGGGCACCTTGAATGTATGTCAAAATCACGTCCTAAACTTAAAGCACAATGCTTTTTTTAAGCAAAAAAGTAAAAGGGTATTGCTGTTTTAATCAGAATTAAAGGATGGTCTACTTATAAAAAGAAAAAAGAATTAAAGAATGATCCGGAATAGTAATACTACACCCACCAACTTTCTTTAATATGTTATGATAAAATTGACTTCCTCAAAAATTTGATAAAAACTTTGTGGAAAAACTGAGAACATATTAGTTGACGAGAACTAAGATCTAATCAAAGAAAGAGAGACTTTTTTTTAAGTAGAGAAATCAGTGCCCACCTCATGTCTTAATTAAGATTTGGTGCACTGATAGACTATTGCTATTCCAACCATTATATATGCAGTATTTTCTTGTATTTTCACGTATATGTTATAACATTTCTAGTTTTAACTTATTTTACCGAACAATCTATAACAATACTTCTGTATTTAAAAATCATCGCTTTTCTCTTTGAATTTTCAAAACTCATCACTTTACCTCTTGAACTTTAAAAATCAACATTTTGTTCATTGACCTTTCAAAGCTCATCACTTTGCTCCTAAACTTTCGATTTTTCGTTCAAAGAAGAGAAGATGTTGTTGGATAATAGATGAAATAATAGATAAAATTTTATTTTTGCTCTTACAAGTGACCCATGTATAAATCATATGGGCTTAATTTTGTCTATTGAATAGAAAATCAGAAGTTTAGGGATTATGAGCAAAGTGAGGAGTTTTGAAAGTTTAAGAGGTGAAGTGTTCATTTTAAAAGTTCAAGGGCAAAGTAAAGAGTTTTAAAAGTTCAATGAGTGAAGTGAATATTTTTAAAGTCTAGGGAGCAAAGTAGAAGATATCTTAAAATTTAAGGGCTACTAATATTAATAACCCTAAATGATTTAAAATAATAAAAAAGCTACGGTTAAGTGATAAAATCTTTTTATCATATTTTGTTTATTAATCACAGATTTCGATAACTAGTATCATGTTATTTTGTTAAGAAACAATCGTAAATATTAATGTCATTGCCAAATAAAAAGCTTGCCATATGAAATTTCACAAAAGACGTAGGTGGACTTAAAGTGGCTTTGTACCGCAGTTAATCTTACAAAAAATAAAGTCTTTAAACTAAAATTCTCCCTATTAAAAAAAAGAAAGTAACAAAAAAAAAAACAAGAGATAAAATAAAAACAATGATAAACAAGTGGCCAGTTGTTACCTGTTTTTGTTTTATTTTTACAAAAAAGCGGTAGCGACGTTACACCACACCACAACATGCCCACATCTCTTTTTCTCAATTTTATATTCATATTCCCTTTTTTTTTTAATAATTCATTCCGATTTGAAGAGATCTCATTTTCATTTTCTTATCAATAATATCTTTTAATACCTATTCAGAAATGTTAATAATCTTTAATCTACATATTCAGAAACAATAAATACAAAAAATATATAAATAAAATATTTTTTTCCTTTTATTTTTTTTATATATGCATAACAGGATTCGGACATATCGTAAAATTGCAAAATTTTCCTTTCCTCTTCTGCTCGTCCTCCTCTTTGCTGCCAATTCAGGTGATCACTGTCTGATCCCACCAAACTCAGATTTCCATCTCATCGCTCTCTCTCTCTCTAAGATCGACTGAGTTATTGTTGTGGTGACTGCAAGATCTGATTGATATCACCAGCTTGTCCTGAATTTCTGAACTGGTACTGCTCTTCGGTTCCGAATCCTTGTTCATTTCTTTGTTTTTTGGTTGATTTGGTAATGGATTCGAGTTTATTCTGGAAATTTATGATTTTTCCTTCCAATAAGAGTTGTGACCGACTCTTGTTTGGTTTCAGCTGCAAATTGTTTAAATTTTTGAATATTTTTCTTAGAATTTGGTTCAGAAAAACTTTGATATTATAGGATATGTATTCTATATAGCTCGATTAGTTCGTAATCTCTACGAATCTCTGTTTCTCTCCGTCTTAGCAGACCTTCATATAGATGCATGTATAATTTTACTTAAATACGAATATATGCAATATAAAAATATGTATTATATGTATGTTTGTATGTATATATATTATTTGTGTGTAAATTTTCTGTTGATCGATGGGTGATATTATGGTACACCATATATGGAAGCCTCCGCTTAAAGCTTCAATTTCAGAAGAGGCAAAATTGATCCCAATTCTTTGGCAGTGTGCGGATTGATTTGATATTATTGTTTGGTATTCAAGCATATTTAAGCTGAAAGAAGATCAAGTCTATATCAAAAGAAAAGAACTACACTTGGATGTATCTAGTTTTTATCTGTATTTTTGCATGTTTACGCGGATTAACTACCACAAATATTTATGCATGTGGGAATGGTAGGCACTTTTTCTTTGCTTGGTTAAGTTATTAGATTTTGATTGTCTGCCAATGACTGTTTAGACGGATTGTTGTTATACCATGTCTCTGACATTTGTGAGCACTTGTTGAAATTGTTTCTGCCGCTTAAATTCGAAAGTCTTGATTGGTTGTGAATACAGATTTTGGAGGAAGATCCAGTGCACAGCTGGATGAACGGGATGATAGAATGCAGTGTTTGCCACTCCAAACTGTTGTCCCCAAATTCTAAACCTGTGGCCAGGGCGTATGACCGGCATAGAAATGAGGTCTCTTCGAAGACCCGTTTCCTAAACATCCTTTTGGTTGTTGGAGACTGCATCCTAGTTGGTCTACAGGTGATGAAGCAATCTCAAATCCTTCGTTTTTTTATCTGATCTGAATTGCAAAATTTTGTTGAAAACTAAAGTGATAATAAGGAAGAAAAGGCCCCTTACTAATTTATAAGACATTTACATTGTTTGACTTTGTGTTGGTATATGATGGTCTGCTAAAGTATGCGTCAAATCTTGGCTTTCTAGACTTACAACACCAAAGACTGATAAGTTTAAAACTTCTTTCTTTTCGGTACTACAATTTAGTTTCAAGATTTCCTTGTGCATTCAATCAGGAGAATTATGGTGATATCAAGCCGTTAGAGCTAGTCATTAGGTTAAAAGGAATCACTGAAGTTTTAAGTAATTCTTCAAATTCTTTCTTATGTTATTCCTATTTCTGCAGCCTCTATTGGTTTATATGGCTAAAGTGGATGGGAAATTCAAGTTTAATCCTATCAGCGTTAACTTTTTAACTGAGGCAACAAAAGTTGTTTTTGCTATTATTATGCTTTTGTTCCAGGTAATTTTACATTTCTTCATCAGTAAATTTGATATCATTTAGGTCGGCTGGCACCATATTTTTGTTCGTTATTTATTTATTTCATGTTTAATTTCACTTTCAGGCTCGGAATAAGAAAGTTGGGGAGAAGTCTCTTCTCTCTGTCTTTACAATTGTACAGGTGAGAATTAATATCACCGCAAACTTTGCCAAGACAGTTTGTGATTCAACAATATAAGCTGAAATCAAGTGAAAATGTAGCACCAGCTGGATATCCTCTGGAATGGAAGTAGAAGTTATGAAAAATTCTTGTTTGTTGTATGAATACGGCTTATTGAAGAGTCTGAAGAATTTTCTAGAATCTGGGTCTCCCAATCAAACTTTATTCTTACACCTTGGAATATTGGTTTCTTTCAAAACGTCAATTGCATCAAATTTTTTCCATGTTTATCATAAGCTGCGGGGTACATTATTCCAAGCCGTTAGGCAATTGTAAACTTTGATTTCAGATTTCTTTTCTTTTCTTCCCTTGTGCAGGCAGCTCGAAACAATGTGCTTCTTGCAGTTCCTGCTTTCCTTTATGCTATCAATAATTATTTAAAGTTCATTATGCAGGTATAAGTTTTGTGTAGAATTTATAACCTAACAAGTCAGTGTTAATTTCAATCCTAATTGTAATGATTATTGTGCAGCTTTATTTTAACCCTGCAACTGTGAAGATGCTTAGCAACCTGAAGGTATCTTCAACCATGAAGTATCTAAAAATATTTTCTTGAGCATCTATAATCACATGATAAATTTTCTTCTCATTCATGTGGTAGGAATAGGACTATTGGATGGTAATTGTCACATCAAACAACTTTTGATTGGTTATCAAATATGAGTCTATAATTTATTCGGCACGTTATCTGATAGAATTTACTATAAAATGCTTTATACCCGTATTATTTGATTATCATCCTTGATAATGTTTTAGGGTTGTGAACTGCTGTAGGTTTTGGTCATTGCTGTTCTGTTAAAAATTATAATGAGGCGGCGATTTTCTATAATACAGGTTTGAATAATTTTCTACTGATCCATGTTGTTTTTTTCTTACTTAATGTTTGCATTATTTCGTCATTTTGATTCATCTTTTCTTCCTTATTCTGTAACAGTGGGAGGCTCTTGCCCTTTTACTCATTGGCATTAGTGTGAATCAGCTGCGGTCTATGCCTGAGGGTAGTTCTGCTTTTGGTCTTCCTATAACAACCGGCGCTTACTTGTACACATTGATATTTGTACGTGTTTAACTAATCTGCATCATTGTTAAACGTGCCTAGTGTCTGTTACTTGTTATGTTTCTTTTAGTTCATGATGATGTAACTGAAAGGGAGCTCAATGTGATAATCAACCAAGACTAATGCAACCACTGATATATTGTGAAGTGCTTCAAATTTATCTGTGTCAATTTTAGTTTTTGATGTAACTTCTGTCTTTTTTTCCCCCAGTAATGTGCTTCAAATTTATCTCTTTTTTTTTTTTTAATTATTTCATGCGCTTTAGTATAGAACATCAACTCAAAAGGATATTAATGCAGGTAACTGTTCCATCGCTGGCATCAGTATATAATGAGTATGCTTTGAAGAGTCAGTTTGATACAAGCATTTACCTTCAGGTAAGGTTCTAGCACTATTTCAAGCTTCTAAATTCTTTTATCTCGTGCAGTTTATGTAATCTTATTGGGTCGTCTCTCTGTGTAATTTGCAGAACTTGTTTCTTTATGGTTACGGTGCCATATTCAACTTGCTAGCAATTCTTGGAATGGCTATTTTCAAAGGTAACATGTTAACTGAATTGAAATGAACAGAAAAGTTGTATTTCATTAGCTGAAGACTAAGAATTTTTATGTGAAAGAAGCATGCTTTAGTTAGGGTGTGTTTCCTCTCATTAATTTAGAATCTTCTTCTAGTTTGGTTTTTCATATTTGCTTGTTTGAAATTCATGGTTTATTTTGTTTTACCATTTTAAGGTCCCGGTAGCTTGGATATACTGCAAGGACATTCGAAAGCTACCATTCTTTTAATTTGCAATAATGCAGCCCAAGGAATCTTATCATCATTCTTTTTCAAATATGCAGGTGAGAACTAAATTGCTTCCATTTTATCTTATTTTTTGCTGCCTTACAATTTCTATTGATCTATTACAAATAAATGTGGGAGCTTCCGAGTCTCTTTGATGTCAACGGTTGTCCTTGTTGATTTACTTTTCCTCAGAATTGGAACCTAAATGTAGTCTGCTCCTCTTTCATTCCCTAAATAATCTTACCTTGCCGTACATATGGTGGGGTCAGTTTAGTAGGACGTGACAATGGTAGGTGTCATAAATGTTAGGATTATGTGGAAAATATATGAGCTAAACGTAACCCTTGTGAGACATATCTGCAGCTGTTGACAAATTTGAGAAAGACAACCTCTGTTAAAGAAAGAAAGATAATTACATGCAAACTTCAAGAGTCTTGTATTATCTGTACCTTTGAGAGTCTTGGTTATGACATATCTGTTGTTTCTTTTTGCACGCTGCTTTTTTAAAATTTTTGTTTGTTCTAAATCACATTTCTTATGATGCTTACAGATACTATTTTGAAAAAATATTCATCAACTGTTGCCACAATCTTTACGGGAATAGGATCTGCTTTGTTGTTTGGTCATAAGCTGACCGTGAACTTCATCCTGGGAATCTCTATTGTGTTCATATCGATGCATCAGGTAATTTCAAGAGAATGATAGGTTGAGAAGAAAGAAAGGGTCATAAGATTTTCTGCTTTGCTTTGGAAATTCCCTTGTACATAAATTTTTTTTTGTGCAGTTCTTTTCGCCACTTTCAAAGGTCAAAGATGAACCGATAAATGGTAACGTAGAAATGATAGAAAGCCAGAATGATCATAGGTGTGTGCTTTTTCTCCTGCTTTAATAACTTTCTATATGATCATGAGTTTTTCTTGTTTGGATGAATTGTTGCAAAACTTGTTCCTTAAACCTTTAGATGTGCGCTTTCGTTCTAGAGGACCAAAAAATTCTATTTTCACCTATTCAATTTTTATGGGAAAAAATGTTTTGCACTATTGATTAAGATAATCAGTGCTGATGTTTCCCGAAAATTCTTGTTCATGTTTTTTGTGTTTCTTACCTAACATTCACGCATTTTGCTAAATAGTGTTGTGTCTTTTAGACTCAGTTTTTCTGTTTGAAGTTTTCAGTTGTTATTTCTGACATCGTGGTGATTTTTGTCTTCGAGATTTCGCAACAAATTAACCACCCACATGTTGTTTCCCTCAATTTTTAGGTCAAAGGATGCACGCTTCCTAAATATGGCAGCTGGGGCAAATGAGGATGTAAGAATATGCACCGATAAGTTATTATTTAAAAATCCTCTTCATCATGTCTTGATAAATTGGATTTATTCACAGTTTTTTCCTTCTTTTTTTTCAGGCTAGTCATCGTGTTGAATATGATGAGAAAGCACCACTCCTTCCGCTATAAGGTAACTCAGTAAGCTTGTCGAATATTTGATTGCTGTCATTTACAGGGTACTTGAAATTTAGTCTTCCTTGACCTTTTGTACTTTACTTTTTTTCTTATTTAGATACATATAGGTTATTTATACAATCCCCTTTCAGGAATAGATTCTACATTCTTTCGGTTAGACTCATTGAAGATTTAAGAAGATGACACCAGTTTTTTCTTAGTAAACTTACTAGATCAAAGTGCCGCGAGACGAAAAGTTGCTTACTTGAGATTTGAGAAGTCCCTTTCTTCATCCTCTTTTTGGGTTATGGCCTATGAGATTCATGCCAAGTCCAACTTTGGGTCAGCCTCCAGTAGCCACAGGAAAAAAATGTCGAGGCCCTTGAGCAATTCAGATATCTGCTATATAGACAAAAGCTTATAATCATATATTGAGTTATATCAATTTTTTACACACACTATTTTTTGCCCTATCCTTATGCAAATGTTTCCCGTTAGTCTTCTTATACTACTTGGATACAACTGTCTTGTAATTTCTTTTATGTCAGGGAAATCAAATATTCCAAAATTTTCTCTCAGAGTAATTTTTGGGTAGGCATGAATTTTGAACTTGAAACAAAAATACCGCTGCCTATGTCTTTCTTGGCACCATGTTGGTGTGTGTCTTTGAAACAAAATGCATATTAATGTCAGTTATTATTACTCCTTTGAATAGTCATCAATAACGTATAACAATTAAGAAATGAACAAGGCGTAATCATACATGTCAAATCAAAACACATGAATTGACACTTAATATTCCCAACCAAAAAAGAGAGAAAAATAAAAAACCCGACTCCAACTGTATTATTTCAAGTCACGTTAGCAAATTAGTTGGTGCATGCTTATATGTGGACCCGTATTTAATCAGACTTAGTGGTTCAATCCTAATTGCATAATTAGTAGATTCCAACGAAGGATGATTTTTTTGACCCGAACTATCAAACGGGCATGAGAATGCAGGTTTATCTTCACTCGCAGCCTCATTGTATTCACCGAAATAACAGAAGGGAAAATCATATGTATATTTGTCAATATAATAGACACGAACTGCTAAATCCTCTGTATTCTTTTCAACCGGAAGCATAAGTGAGATTGAAGAAGCGTCCGATCCAAGAAATAACACCCTTTTACCCAAATTAACTTCCTTAATCCATGCTTTATGCGACCAATCTAACCTCCAAATCTCCCGTTTTCCATCCCTATAGTGCCTGCTTGCTAGAAAAAGGTACCATCTATCAAACTGTCGTTTTCATGATTTACGAATTCACTCCATTGTTTTTTATTGCAACCTCCAAATTCCAGGGTCCCTACTGATCTGGTGCCGAAAACACAATGAAGCATTCCATTGACGAGCTCCAGCTTGTAAATATTGTTCCAAATGAAATCACACCCATGTTTGGGCAGCCAATGACGGTCGTATTTCCAAACTTGATCACCGGTACACCAAGTGATTAGATGGATTAATCCGAAACATTGCTTGTCGCTGTATACCGCGAAACATTTCCATCTTGAACAATAGCTGAATGTGAATTTCATGAATGGTAAGACAAATATATTGGCTCGTGACAAAATGGGAAGATAGATGAACTTCCGAGTAAGTGGTGTGCAACATGAGTAGTCCAAAAGAACATGATTGATCCTCTTGTTAGCACCCAGCCTGACGTCATGGCAACAGTTTCTCTTGTGTAGGTGAACATAGGAAAATTTTCGAAAGATTCTCTACACATGTGATACCGGGTTTTGTTCTCAACCAAATATTCTTCTTGGCTACACGGATTGTATAAGAGGTTGTATTTCGGCTTGGAAGAGTTACGCCAATCCTTTAACAAAAAGAGCCATGGAAAATTATGGTTGGCCGGTTTAACACCATACGTAATCGCTAGACGCCAACTCTTGCACACCGCATGAAAACGAATTGTTTCCTTGCAAGAAAGGCGTTTGAGGATGGAACCGAATATGTCGTTTGGAAGATAGCACCAACGACACTGGTCAGGCAAGTCAACATTATTGGTGAGAACTACTCCTGTATCAGCCTCCTCCTTGGTCATCAAAAGCATGAGCAAGTCCTTGAGTCTGTAATTTGCCATCTTCCTGATAGTTACAAAATTTAGATTCGCCAAAAACAATTTGTCTTCCTTTTATACACCACGCGACCCTCAAGTGTTGAGCTTCTGGTTTGAGGGATTAATTAATTAAAACTAGAAGTTGAGTTTTGACAAATGGGTGATTTTCTTCTTTTGTTGTAATTTCAAAAGGATAAAAGGGAAGCACTTGATTACTTGCCACCAAAGATTCTTGATATGTTTTCTCTTTGAATCGCTCGTTCAAAAAAGGTCAACCTTTCCTAATAGCATAACCTCCTAAACCAAAAAAAAAAAAAAAAATGTACTTAACCATTTAGAGTTTAATTTTCTTGTCAAGTTGCGATTGCTCCTTCCCTCTCAACAATGTTATCTTGATTTCTTAATCACCTCATTTTAGCTGTTTTTATGCCTCTATTACGCAGATTGTCCGGTGTTTTAGTGCCTCCAAAGGCAAGATTTGATGTGGGGGCAAGAGGGGAATCCCTGCTACGTTTCACAAATCATGTTAAAGGTCGTTATTTGGAAGGAGGAGAATGGGGGAAGTGGGAACTCCTTTACATTTTATATATCGTGATGAAAGTAAAACTATGACATTGTCTTTGAAATCCTTTTGAAAATTGTCCTTCGAGGAAGATAACAAATTGTGATACTAATTTATAAAGTAGAAGTGACAAATTGTGATACTCATTTATAAAATAGGAGTGCTCAGTGCAGAATTGCTGAAAATATATAGGATATAGAACGCATCATTTCAACGAAATACAAAGGATATTTTGGTTAATTAATAATTGTAATAGACTAGAATTATATGAGGCTTGCTCATAGAGTTGGTTGTTCAATCCAAAAAGCTCTTTAAGTGTCTGCAGAATACCACCGGCGATCTTGTAGAACCTTACGAGGCCACAGAAATGACCATGTATATTTGCCTACCGTATCATAAGCGCTTCCCAGCTGAAAGAGGGATTGTAGAGGCAGTAGCGCCGCATTGGAAAATCACTTATGTAGGTGTCGTTCTCATTGTACATAAGAAGCCAAGGGAATTTGATGTTAGGCTTGACACCATGTAGCCGCCAGCTCCTGCAAACGGCGCGAAACCAAATTTGATCCTCGAAGCAAAGGCGTTCCATGATGGACTCGAGTATCTCCGGGGGAAGATCAGCCCAAGGTGGCTTGTTTTTGTTTGCTAACTTCGTAATCAAAAGCATGAGAAAGTCTTTGCAGATTTTATAAGCCATCTTCCTGATTAAAAAGGTAAGAAAAGTATCATCATCTTGCTTTTTATAATCAAGGATATTATAAGGAAGGGATTTACAAGGTTTCCTGTAAAGATTTGTGTATAATCTATATCTATATATGCCAATAAATATGAACAAATTAACAAGGAGAGAAACATAGCTTGATTCAGCTTGTAAACACGTATGTGTAAAGGCATAATACACACACACACGAAACAGAGTACAGGAGTAAATTACATAGTAATGTAGTGAGGAAAATTAATACTGAGAAAAATTAAAAAAAAAAATCGAGTACAAAGAGGACATGATTATAAGAAGCTTTCAAATATTGAAAAGCATTGAACATTAGTCATGTGATTAAAATTGAACATGAACTATCATTCTTTTCACAAAATAAGAACGTAAATTTTATCTTTTTTCTTGGGTGCAGGAAACCCCAAAGAAGAACATGGCCTATTTAATTTTATGGCAAAAAAAAAAAAAAAAGAATTAGGTAATGATTAAAGTACTGTGATAAAAGCTCATATTTAGGGTTTAGGGACTATTGAATCAATGAATGTATAATAACAATAATGCCTTCTCCAATAAGAAAAAAAGATTTCCTTTTTGGTATTCTTTTAAAAAGCAAATCCTTCAAAAAAAATCCTTTTGGTATTATTATTTTTTATTTCGTCATACTTTTTTGGGCTGAAATTTCATCATACTGGTTTTATAAGGGAGAGATTCTTCTACGTGTTAGAAATATTGCAACAAGATGATCTGTAGAAGAAAAAAAAAAAAAATCTGTAAAAGCGGTACCTTGACAAAGAATGCAGATACATCTCGAACTCTTCAGGCGAGTCTTCTACTCAGTCTCTCTTTTCTTTTCTTTTCTTTTTTTTTTTTCCTAACTTTACAATTATAGTCTATCCTGTTTTTTTTTTTAATTGAATCTATAGTTGAGATTTGAAATATTTATTAAGCCTTTTACATCTAATTCCGCTTAAGGTGCAAATTGCAGAGTTCCCATACACTTCTAAAATTCAAAAAAAAAAAAAAAAAGAACTTGAAATATTGTGTTTTTTAATAAAAAAAATTGCGAGATGGGGAAAGGGACAATCGATAAATATATCCATGTTTTCTGTTCCAAGTTCTAACTGTCGTTTTCAAAAGTCAGCCTTATATAGTTCCAAATCAAATTATAGTAAATGAAAAGATTTTGATAGATTACACTTTTTTTCTTTAGTACTTTGTCCCGAACTTATATATATATATATATATATTTTGATATCAAATGAAGTTTTTCATATCGATTACACCCAAAGTATATTATATGTTGTGCTGTGGACTGTGGTTTACGAATTTGTTTGGGTCAGATTATGAAGTAGTTTGAATTCATATCATCGACTTCCACTTTGTTTTCCATTTTCTTCACGTTTTATAGTTTCCAAGTCGTTCCTCGTTATAATCTCATAGTATTTTTTTGTTGTTGTTATAATCTTCTACCGTCGTTTTATTTATTGTTGTTCCAGTTAAGTATTCGTTCAATAGCCTTGCCGTACTCTCGTTTACCTCCTTGTTTTAGCCAATTTTGATGTCTTTTTTTTTTCTTTGTTAATTTTCATATTCTTCTCTTCCATATTTTCCTTGTCTAATATCATTCTATCAGATTTCCTTTATCGTATATTTTCGTTCATCCTTTCCTTGGTCGTTTTATTATTTAATTGCCGTTTATAGTTTTCTTGTCGTTCAAAAAAGTTTTGCTTGTTTATTTTTCGGTCCTTTTTGTGTTTGTTGTCTTTTCTATGACGTACTTCTATTGGCATCCTATTATTCTTTTTGCACACCTTTTTTTTTTTAAACCAAAACTCAAATCATCTATCCATTTTTTAGTGTCTCAAATAATATGCAGCCAATCATATTGTGACACACCGTAATGATAAACATATAAAAGTCAATTAAATATTATTTTAAACTTTTTAAATGACATATTATAATATGATTAGTTGCACACTATTTAAGACATCAAAATTAGATAAAGAATTTGAATCCTTTTAAGGCTTCAACTGCCCTTTATTATACTTATTTCACTCCTCCTAAAATACTAAAAAAAGTCCCTACGCTTAAATAATATTAATTGGTTTTTCTTTTTTCACTGCACATAAATAAATTTACAATTTTTTCTAAACATTTTTCTTTTTTAGTTTATGTAGTAATCGATAGTTTTTTCTAAATATAGTTTTTTTTCTTTTTATAAAGTAAAATTTGGATTCTCGGAAACAATAATCGATAGTGAATTGTAAGGAATTATGTAGAAATCAAACAAATTTTATTTTTTTACTTCAAAACAAGAATGGAAATGCAGTTTTTTTTGCTTTATATCATGTTTTTCATGACAAAGAGTGGTTCTTTTTACTAGAGTATACGATTTGTAGTTATTTATGTATCAATCAATTTGCAATGATATATATAATTATAATCAGATAATTATAATCACTATGTATAAAACAATAATAAAAATAAGAATTTTGAAAAAGAAAGAAACCACATATATATTTTTTAAAAATAATATATTAATTTTTCAAAAGGGAATATATGTATATTTTTTAAGGTTTTTGGCACATTTATCCCTTAAACTTAAGGCTTTTTTGCAATATAGTCCTTAAACTTTTTTTTGTAGCATTTGGGTCCTAAATTTTGTTAAGTGTGGCAATTGAGTCCCTAAAATTAGCTAATTGTGGCAATTAAGTCCCTAATCACTAACGTTTATCAAAATTATGATGAAAATAATCACGTGAGGTAGATATGACCCATTTAAAAGGAAAGGAATGTAATTTCGAGCATTACAATGATTAAAATATACATAGAAACTAACAAAGTTGTTAAAAATATAATTAACAATGAAATATATTTTTTTAATTTTGGGCATAAAATTGAATAATTTAACTCTTATTAGAATTAAATGAGGTGTATATGTGTAAATAGCTCATGTGCATCTTACATGATTGTTTCCATCCTAAATTTAAAAGAAATTTATGATTAGGACTTAATTGTCACACTTTGTTAAATTTGAAGAATCAATTGCCAAAAAAAAAAGTTTAAAGACCACTTTGCAAAAAAGCCTAAAGCTTAGGGGCAAATGTGCTAATTTTTAAAATACTTTTATCCTTATGAGTAATTTTATTAATAAGTAATATAATAATAAATAAATCTTATTAAATGGGGTGTGTGAAAAGTAGAAAAAGAGGTGTTAAACCCTTTCCATAATTTTTTGGTTATTTGGTCGCTATGTAATTTTTGATTTTCCGTTGTAGCAGTTTCCGCCTTTTTTTTTTCTTGTTTTAATTACTATTTTGAGTGTTTGGAAACATTGAAACTACAAATACCAAAATATTATAGCATTCAAGAGCTTTAAACTATAGCAAATTTGTGTTTTATATTGTGGCATGTTAGAGTCTTTACTATAGCAATTGGAACTAATAAGTTCCAACTAGATCGTCAAACCAAGCCATTGTCATTAGTTTTCAGTCGTTTACCTTCTTTTTTCCTTTTTTGTGGGAGTGTTTGTATGATTTTGGTTTCCTTGTTTTCCTTGTATGTTTATCACAAGGTTTCTTACTTGGGAACAGAGCTAGAATTCTACAAGTTTCATGGGTAAATTTTCTTAGGATGACTTTTCTTTTGGTGTAATTTCCGAAGACATGAAGCTAACTTTCCGACACTCAAACATAAACATATATATATATATATATATATATGAGAGTAAATTGTATTATTGTACGTTTCAAAGTTTAGGTAAATTTTTCTAAGATCAAAAGCTCATGATGCATTATGTAAAAAGTAAATAGTTAAGAGTATAACTCTGTAATTTATTGTATATTAGAGAAAAAGAAGAAAGAAGAAAAAATTATTTAATTAAATAAAAAATATTATACTGTCTTTAAAAAGGAAGAAAAGAAAACAGTTAATTATGCACCCAACTTTAAACATTTTTTTTGTGTTAATTATATAATTGCGCCTTTTAGTTTCAACTATTTCTCAGTTTGGCTCTATATTCTTAGAAACTATAAAGGTATTTTTTAAATTTTAAAAACTTATTTCAATTTCATCCTTATGAATAATAGTATTAGTATTTCAATTAGAAAGTCAATAAATACTGATAATTTTGAGAGAGAAATAAAGGAGGGATGAGGAATCTAAGGAGATTTCTGCAGCAAATTCTTAGAGACCATCACCATTCTTGAAATACCGCTAATCTTTTAAGCTGCAAATGTTGTTAGTTTTTATATTTTTGTTATTGTTTTTAATTATGTCTAGTTAAATTTATTTTTTGTTAAAAGTTATTTTAAAGCTTTGGACATGATTATATAACTGTTTGTATGAATTATTTTCTAAGTTTTTAATTTGAGATTGTTTATGTTTCACTATATTTAATGTGTAGGTTATTTCAAATTTAAAAGATACCTTTATAGTTTCTAAAAACAAGAGGATAAAATAAAAAATAATAAAAATTATGAGGTATAGTTATGTGATTAATCTGTATATTTTTTTTAAAGAAGTCTTTAAAAATATTTTAAACAATCAGCCAATAAAACAACAGAGCCAAGAAATCTATTTTTTATTTTATTTTTTTTTCTTCCTTCCCAAACAGGAGACGGTATCTCTTTCAAGAAACAAACCTAGGACTTCCTAGACCTAGCCTCTCTCGACACACAATCTCTCTTTAGTCACCGCCGCGAACTCCACGCCAACGCCTTGCCTTCACCACTCCAGCCGTCCAAGTCAGCCTCCGACTCGTTGCAGGTCAGCCCATTACGTCCTAAGATTATTACCACCCTAACCATAGCAAGACATCTGAAATGCACACCGCGAGAATCTTCAGGCGATAGACCAGACCAGTTGTGTTTTACTTTGTTCTTCACAATGTACGATTTTCTGGAGGGAGGATTGTAGAGGCAGTAGCGTTGCGTCGGAAAATTAGGACTGTCGTGGTCATTCTGATTTGTACATAAGAAGCCGTGGGAATTTGATGTTGGGCTTGATACCATGTAGTCGCCAGCTCCTGCAAACGCCGCGGAACCGAATTTGATCCTCGGTGCAAAGGCGTTGCACGATGGACTCGAGTAATTCCAGGGAAAGATCAGCCCAAGGTCGCTTGTTTTTGTTTTTTAACTTCTTAATCCAAAGCATGAGAAAGGCCTTGGGGATTTTTCAAGCCATTTTCCTGATTAAAGAGAAGTAATTATAAGAAAATTTTAGAAATTAAAGCTTTTCCTCTAAATAATTTATATAGTGCCAAGGTTTAGAAAAATTGTTAAATTAATGAATGTATAAAAGATAATTCGCTAGCGTCTACGTAGTTTTTCTTTCTTTTGTTTTTTTTGCCGATATTTCATCATACTGTTGAATAGGGGAGAGATTCTTCTACGTGGTAGAAACATCGCAACAACAAGATGATCATGAGTGGAAAAAAATGTAGAATGAGAGAAATCAGAAATATATGTAGCTTGACAAAGAATGAAGATAACTCTCAAAGTCCTCAGACGAGTTTTCTACTCACTCTCTCTTGTTTTTGTAACTTTTTTTTTTTCATATATATAACTATCGTTAATGCTTTTTTTTTTAAAAAAATAAAAATACAAAGCTTCTATGTTTTTCTAATATTAAATCACTATATATAATCGATATGTACTTAAGATTTTTCTAACTGAATCTATACTTAAAATTTGAAATATTTTCTAGACTTAAAAATCGCACCTAGCTCCACTTAAGGTGCAGAGTTCTCCGTCTGTCTGTAAAATTTAAAAAAAAAAAACCTGAAAAATGGTTTTTTTTTTTTTTAACTTTAAATATTGCGAGATGGAAAACAGAAAATCGAATTTTTTCTTTCCTTTCCATGTTTTCCCTTCGAAGTTCCACTAACTGTCGTCTCCAAAATCAGCCTTCTATTGTTCCAAATCGAGAATCAATTTATTACATTGAGCGAAAAGATTTTGATAAATTACACTTTTTTCTTTGCTTCTGAATTTTTTTAATTATGATATTTGTATGAATTTTTTTATTTCGTTTAACTCCAAAGTTTTAACGGTTAAATGTTCCGTCTTTCAAACTTAAAATGTCAAATAAACACAAAGCAAATGACAATATTATACAAGTTCTTAATTTTATATATATTATAAAGATACATCTAAAAAATGTTATTGTAATTTTATGCAAGTTCTTAATTTATATCTTTTTATACCAACTGTTGTAGATTAATTCAAAACCTATACTTTCAGTTTTTGATCTCCTCGTGACTGGCTCAATGATCGTATGGAAAAATTTCCTTTTATTCATGAAAAGAGGTGCATCCCCTGGTTCGAACAAGAGAAGTACGCGATGCTAATGTGCCTTGGATGATCCACATCTCAAGGTCAGGCACTGATGAGCACATTGAACTATTCATGTCATTAGTAATCGTCGGACAGCCATACAGCAGTGAATTTGTTCCCGGACCTTGTAAACACCCCTTGCACACTATGGGAGCTGGTCATACCTGAAGTCATTACCTTAACTGCAAGCAAGAGGATGCAGTTAAACCAACTCTCATACGAGCCCCCAGCGATTCATTCCTCTGACTGTAGACTAGAACCACAAGTGGCTCTATTTCGTTACATTCCATCCATATTCCAATTCCATTTAGTTAATAGTCCTTTGGTGTCATTGAGATAAATGGATTCTATACTATAAATATCATATGACTCTAACTCTCCCACTCTGGTTGTTGCTTTTAACTTTAGATTTGATTTAATACAAAATCTATATCTTTAACTTTATCAATAGTTGATTTTGACGTTTAAAATGACCAAATTACACTTAAGTAAAATATAAATTAAAACTAAAAAAGAAGAAGAAGAAAACAAAAATAAAAACACACAAAACACCTATTTTAGAGGTTATTTCTATACATTTTTGAACTAAAAAAACCTTAGTGTAATTTTTTTAAGTTCTTAAAGTTCTCTAATTTTATCAATGAGGTATTTTGATTAATTTTTTAGGTTGAAATTGAAGATTAATTAGAAAAAGATATAAATTTAACAAATGTAAATTGAAGATTAGGTGAAAATTAATCAGGAAAAAAAAAGAAGCTAAATCAAGATGCAAACAATCCAACCGTTGGAGACTAGTGTCAGTCTGCGAGAACATGTCCATCAATCTCATAGAGCTGGTGGTTCAATCCAAAGTGCCGTGAAATCCTTCTTAAATGGCGGACCTCCACGAGGCCACGGAAATTCTATAGATGAACTGCCGTGAAAAAATCCGCTGACACGCTCGTCACCTCTCCCCACGTCCTTACTGTATTCAAAGAAACCGAGCCGAGCTAAACCAAGATCCCGGTAATATATACACCCCGTTAAATCCTTTCTCAATTCATTTTCCGCCGAAACCATAGCTACCGAATGACAAAACGACGTTTCGGAGGAAAACAACGTCCGTTTTCCCAAACCATCTTCCTCAACCCATGTCCTCTTCAACTGGTCCAACCTTAAAATGTACCATCCAAAGCGTCCGCGGTAACGGCGGTATACTAGGAAAAGTTCTTCTTGGCATTCAACTAGCTCAGGTGGTAAGTATAATGTTGGAAGTTCGTATTTAATAAAGGCAGACAATTTTAGGTTTTCGGAGTTTACAAGTAGTGCCCATTTTTTGCCATTAAAGGCACGGCTCCACTTGTGAAGACACAATAGAGGGTTCTTTTCACGCTCTCCAGGTTGAAAATTTCGTCCATACAATCGCTTGTGGGGGTGAAATTGTTAGTCTGCCATTGTTTGGTGCCACTAAACCATGTGTGTCTCGAGATTTTCCCCTCATCTTTGACGAACTTGTCGACGGCATGTACAACAAAACGTCGCGATTTTGGGCAACAAGTGAATGTGAATATAAATTGTAGTAGTCTTCCTGAGATCGGGAACATAGGGAGATTAACGATGTCTTGGGAAAATGTATTGTACAAGAAAAGTCCCTCGCCACGCGGATTTATCAGCAGCCATCCTGACCTTACACACTTGATGCTCGCACCACAGACCGGAAGAAAACGCTTCATGTGTGCTTTGTTGAGCTTAATAGTGTATGCTTTTCGGGCAGAGACATTGTAGAGATGGTACTCTTGCATGGAAGTGCATAACCGGTCGTTGAATATGAGAAGCCATGGGAATTTTTCATTAGGATTTACGCCGTGGATTGATCGCCATTTCTTGCAGACAGTGCGAAAACGACATTGGTCTATGAACGAAAGTTGTGCCATGATGCAGCCGAGTATGTCCTTGGGAAGATCGGACCAAGGCGGGTTCTTGAGTTTGAACATCTTCCTTTTTAATTTATGGATATGAGACGGATTCATGAGGATCACAATCTGTATATGTTAATCAAATATGAAGAAATTAATTAGGAGAGAATCGTACCTTGGTACCAAGTGTAATGCGCTGTACTTGAAACATTGCAAGCAAGCACACGAATATTTCAAAGAATAATGTGATAAGAAGATTTCAGAAATTCAAACACAAATATTAGTCGTACGATCAAAATCGACCATGAACTATCGGATATTTTCATACAGAAAAACCTAAAGAAGAAAAATAAAGAAATAAATTGATACCACAAAAGGGCCGTTTTTCAAATTAATTTTATGGCCAAAAAAAAAAAAAAAGAATTACGATAGACTCATCAAAAGGTAATGTTCAAAGCACATCTGATTGAATAGCTAAATCAGCCAAACAATATTTAGGGTTAGGGTTAGGTTTAATAAGGTAATGTTCAAAGCACATCTAATTGAATAGCTAAATCAGCCAAACAATATTTAGGGTTAGGGTTAGGTTTAAGGGATTAATAATTGATAAATAAACATATTCATTCACAAACTATCTACGCTAGAGTGTTTTCTTTTTCAAGAGAAAGAGAGTCAGAGTGCATAAAGATTCCAGTGTTTGGCTATCAAACAGTAGCAAGATTAATAAAATAACGCCTTCTTCAACAACTTGAAATCGTTTTGCTATTGGAGAGAGAGATAGAGAGAGAGATCGCTTTGGTATTTGATTTTATTTTTATCATTCTAGTTGCATAATGGAGAGATTTTTCTGCATGCTAACAAAGTTGCAACAGGATTATCGGTGGAAAAATAATGAAAATGGGTTTGAGAAATACAAATACCTCGACAAAGAGTGCAGAGGGCTGGCTCTTAAAATCGTTGTAGGAGTTTTTGATTTGGAAGAAGGGAAATAGCATATTTTGAAAGAAATACCAAGTTTGAAAATATTTATAATAAATAACTGATTTATTATGTACATATATATAAATAAAAATTATTTATATTATAAACAAAGAGGTAAATAGATTATTTACACCTTAAATAATCTAATTATTGTATAAATAAGAAATACTTACATTGTCCTCTAAAAAAGTTATGAAATATAGAGGCAAATGGCATTTTTAAAGTAAATGACTATTTTTTTTTAAATTAGGCACATGGCCATTTCTTATTGATTATAAAAATGACAAAAATAACTTTTATTAATTATTAATCAACTATAGTTTATTAGTGGTAAACTCGAGTTTATCATTGATAAATCCATAAATAACAAACCCTAAAAAAAAAACCAAACCCTAACTTTCTCTCTCTTCTCTCTTTTCTTCTTCTCTTAATACACAACATCTCCAAACATTTTCAGCGCCACACTATATATCGAGTTTATTAGTGATAGACTCGAATTTATCACTGATAAACCTATAAATAAAATACCTTAAAAAAACCTCAAATCCTTTCTTTTTCCCTCTTCTCTCATGCACATCATCTCTAGACATTGTTGGTGCCATACTATTTATCGAGTTTACCACTGATAAACCCGTAAATAACAAATCCTAAAAAAACCTGGCCAAACCTTAACTTTTTCTCCCTTCTCTCTCTCCCTCTTCTCTCACTGGACAACATCTCCAGACATTATCAGTGTCATCATACGTCAAGTCAACCACCTGAATTGCCAGCAAACATTATTTTGATTAATAATAGTGAAAGTTATTTTTGTTATTTTGATTTTACAATTAAAAGGTAAAGTCATTTGTCTAATTTATTTTAAAAAAGTATTGTTATTTATTTTAAAAAAGCTATAAACATCCAATCCAATTCTCAAAATTTATTTACATTGTACTTAGGAATAAATAAATTATTTACACCACAAAGTTCCTGTTTATTATAAATATTTTTAAAACATGTTGTTAACCATAATTATTTTGAAAACGTGTTGTTTATTACATTTTTTTTCCCTTTACTCTCTCGGATTTATATATATATATATATATATATATATATCTATATAAAGTTTCGCTAAATTAACTAGCGTCTACCCAGGTTTAAAACATTGCATTATATTGCGAGAAGGGGAAAACGGAGCAACGGACAATTGAGAAATTAATATTTTTTCTTTTATTTTGGAGGGAAAAAAAAATGGCCCACGAGTTCCTTTCCATATTTTCCCTTCCAAGTTCTCAACTGTCGTTTCCAAAAAGTCAGCCTTCTGTAGTTCTAAGCTCCAAGTTCCAATCCAGAATCATATTACATTGAACGAAAAGATTTTTTATAAAGTTTACAAGCAGAGCGTATAACGATCGTAGAAAATAGTGTAGGAAATCAAGAAAGCATAAACCATCTTCGTACGTTAAATTAAGGAAGAAAAAAAAAGGAGCATCGTATATTTGTTTTTCCAGTAAAAAAAATATGCTAGCAAAATAATCAGCTTTCAGCCTTTTCACCTATCCTTAAAGTAGCCTATCTGGGTCTATCTCTCTCTGAAAACGAGGAAAATAGCATCAATAATCCTAACCTACGTCCGCAGAATTATCATTTTTTAAGAATATTGCCATGGCTAAAGCCTAGATGTGGAGCAGCCTCCACCGAACCTTATACATATTTTCCCCTGTATTTGGGCTTTGGATCTTTACTCAATTTCGCCTCGCCGCCCGCACTTGAATTAGAATCAGCAGTACTGAAAACAGCAGAGTGCAGATTACCATCTTCTAACCACTTCAGATGATTCTCCTTGAACTCTATATGTTTTAACCTAGCTGCCTCCCCAATTTCTTCAGTGTACGGGCTAATCTTAACCATGGTCAGCAGCACTCGACTGTATCGTGAGCTCAGAATCTGCTCGGAAGTGGAAATCAGTTCGAAACACTGATGCTCCGGGAAATTGTTCTCTACATAATCATCTTCCCTCAATACCGGGAAGAAAAATACGAGTCTGCCACCCAAAACAAGCATCCTGGCAGCAAGGTCAAGCAGATCATGCACACACTCGACCAAACTGTAGGCTGCAGTTGACGGTATGTGGTCTCTCCTCTTGTCATCGGGAACAACATAAGGGCTCACAACTCCCTTTAGCAATTTCCGGCCACCAGATTTGCGGCCGCCAGCACGAACTCCATAAGGAGGGTCACAGATTATGGCATCAAATACCTACATGAACGTAAAAGAATTTTTCAGCTAGAAAACATGATGAAGCAATTGGTAATAGTCCTGTTACAGGATAATTAGCACGTGTAAGAAAGAAAACCCCTGGCCCATGAAGATAAAACATGTTATACATCAATGATGAATCTTTGGAGTTCAATGTGTTCAACAAAAAATGGAGGCCCAACAAATTTCTTCTCAGAATGACAGAATGTTAAATAGCCCAACGGTGACCGTAAAGGCAACATAGACCTACATTAGTACTTAAATTGGGCGTTCAATAGAAGGTATAACGAGTTACAGACATAAATAAAAGCATGCAGGACAAAGGAGCATAGATACACACGCTACTTCAAGAAGGTCTTTACGAGTGAATTAAAAAATTGAAATAATTATAGCCAAGGATGAGTTTATCACTCCAGTATACAACAAAAAACAGGTAAACATACCTCTTTTAACCCAGGACGCCAAGGCGGAAGATTGTTATCAGCCCTTAACAACGCAATTGGCATTGGTAATCCATACTGGAAAACAAACCATTTACAATATTTTTCAGCCAAGCCTCGAGGATGACTCGGCCAATATTAACAAGCAGAAACATTGGCACATTGTAACTTCATATTCTAGTATGTTTGAAAATGTAGCCTATTTTCATGATAACCTTAAAACATTCGAATCATAGCTGCAACATTGTTTTCAAATTACATAAAAAAATCATAATTATTAAGAAGATCACCTGTTTGAAATTGCTCCAGACATTACAGTCAGGACCACGGCCGTCACGTACCACCCTGATGTCAATGTCTGCACCCTGAACAATTTGCATCAGTCCAACTGGAAGGAAACCGTCTTTATGGCTAACTTATACATGGAAATCATAATGTTCTCCAGTTTAGTTTTATTATTTTTTTAAGCAAACAAACCTCAGAGAGAGTAACTAAAAAAGGAAGAGAGAAACAAAGCAGAGAAAGAAATGCGGACCATTGTCATTGCCCCAAAATGAGCTGCAGCAACAAGAATGCTTCCAGTGCCAACGAAGGGGTCATACACAAGCTTCCCCGGCATTGCCAGTGCTTGATTGGCCATTAAGAAAGCCATCTCTGCATCCATGGCAGTTGGCCCAAGATAGGTGCGACTCTTTAATTGATAAGTCGGAATGAGTTTTCTATCTGCACCGCCAATCTCCCGGCCAAAAAAGATTGTTCTTTGAACAATTGGTGGAAGCCCATTATTAGACCCATAATCATCAGTTTCCATAAGCCAAAACTTGTGATCCGGATTTTTCAAATTAACTCGACCCTGTAACATATCAAGCAGCAAAAAAACCTCTATCAACAGCTAAAAATTAAAGTCACACTACCTAGATGACAATGTACCCATAATGGAGAATAGAAAACAATCAAAGGTTCATTAAAAGGAAAGGCGGAAAAATTACAGATAGGCAGCCACAGAGTACCCATAAAACAAAAAAGTTGAGCGATAATATTCTAAATAGCAGATATTGACCAGAAAATTGTGAACAAGAAACGAAAATTTAAGCTAATCAATAGACTTTAAACGAGAAGAAAAATTGCATCTGGGATTTGACTCCCATTGAATCCAAGTAAAGAGTCTGATGGAAAAACCTTAAAAGGGATGTAAGTGAGACTCTGCATGCGCTGATTTTGTTCCTGAAAGCTGAGGACCTTCCCAAAGCTATCGACATTGATCTTGAAAGTGCTTCCCGAATCCAAGTAGGGCAATTTCCTTTCCGCCGGGTAGCTTTTAACAGACTCTTCCAATTCCTCGTAGCTATTTCCTTCTCCCCAAAGCTCATACATTCCTTTCACAAGTATACCTAAAAAGAAATTGCTCCAATGCGTCGAAGAACAAATTGAGTAGAAAATGGAAATAAAATAAAATAAAATGGTAATTACTTCGGTTGGCGATGTTGCGAGCGACGTCTTCGGAGGGGAGATTGACGAAGTGGAAAGGGGAATCTGGGTGGTGGTGTTCAGGAAGCTTCCATTCCAAATAGTGATGTTGTTCGTCGTCGGCGTCGAAAGCTCCGAAGAGGTGGGCGAGAGATTCGACCTCGGATTTTCTGTAGTCCAACAATCTGTGGTAGAACACGCACAGATACCACATCTTCGATTCAATTCAATAATTTGGCTTTTGAATCCCTAACTATCCTTTTTCCTGTCGATGAAACGTCAACAACTGATGAAGGAACTCGGAGGAGGTGAAATGCAAAGGCAAAGCAAAACCCCAAAAACCCCAGTAGCAGCACGCTTTTGGTGCTTGTACTTCTGGGTACAAGTTGCTCGTGCAACTTATCTGTCGTTTTCCAGTCCACGCGCTTCCGCTTCCGCTTCCGCGCTATTGTCCCTCACTTAAAGATCAAATTACACTTGCACCCTTTAACTTGTGCTAATGTTAAGGTCTGTTTGGTTCTTCGATTGAAACGTGTCGTTTGAACTTTTTCTATGTAAAACATATGTTCAAAAAACTGAAACAAGGGAAGGTGTTTTCTAAATTGAAGTTTTTTTTTTGGTTGAAACGGTCAAATCAAGAGTAACTTTTTTTTCCCAAACACTATCTCATTAGAAATTTTAGTTCAGGCACATAAACCTTTAAACCAATAAGGTTCTAAACCACATATTGCAAATGAAAGAAGTTTAAACTATTACGTTTTGAACCATTAAAAAATAGGTTCAAATGTTGAAAACGAAAGATTATTTTTAAATTTAGGTTGCTTTTTGCTCCAAACTGTCCAATCAAAAGGTTTGATATGAACTTTTATTTTTTCTGCCAAAATTAACGGAAGTAAATTTTACGATTTGACAAAAAAGTTCTTTGAAATCATCAAAGGACTCTAACAGAGTAAACTAAAAGCAGGTTTTAAGAAGCTCACGGCCCAAGAAGGGCTGGACCTTCCAAAACCGGTTCCCGCCCCAAGCATGCCCACGTATTCGCCAAAGCGGGCCAAGTTGATGTCCAAGTATGCCCCGTTGACCCGGTCACTGCCCTATCAAAATACACCACTGTCGTCTTCTCCTCTCCCTCTCTCGCTTCGCACCCCCAAAGTTTTGTTCTTGTTTGCTCTCTTATTTGGTTCATCTGTGCCTGCAATTTCGGCAACCCAAGCTACGCTTTCTCTCTCCCCTTCAGATCTAATTCTCTCTCTGCTTGGTACGCCGTCTCAATCCTCTTTTTCTTTTTTTTT
>CAMOHE010043535.1:0-14162 GCA_946598075.1 Artocarpus hirsutus | reverse complement strand
CTGTTATTAAGAGAAGTGAAATATAAGGATTTTGTTTTGTTGTGAAGTTCTTCCATGGTCTGAGCATAAAGTTGCCATGGTTGCCATGAGACTAGGCGCAACTAAAGCTTTTCTTTCTAGGGATTGCGTTACCAAATTGGGGGTTTTAATTAATTTGGAGGGTAAGGGTATTAAGGATAGTGAATATTGCAAACTACAATGTCACATCAGCATTTTCTGTCCAGATTATGAGCAGAAGTGGACAAAGAAAGTATTTTTATGTATTTTTTTTTATAGATCTGGGGATATTTTGACTGGTTTTACAAAGTCGAGGTAAAATGAATTAGGTAAGAAAATAATCCAAAAACAATACAGTACAAGATTGGAAAAATTATCATAGGTGACTATTGCCTCGAGACAGAATATCCATGTTAATCTTCCCACTTATTACAGATTCAAGTGAAAATAAAGCTTATCACGCTAAGGGAAAAAAATGTAGATACAATAGTTAAATACTTGCTGAAAAACAATGGTAAAAGTTGGGAAAAACTATCAGAAATGTTCATTAATATGCCTAGAGAAAATTTTAATATTATTTGTTCGTGATCTTTTAACGAGCACTCCTATTTAATTTCATGGGATTAGAACTCCCTATTATTCGTAAAATTATATGCCACAATTTAGTATATAGTATATTTTTTAAATTGAGACTCATTTTTTTAATGAGCAGTTAGGTTTTAATTCATAAGAGCGAAAAAGATTTTTCTGGTGATACCGACGAGAAGAAATACTCCTTTTCCTGGTGAAAATTGATTGTATAAGGCCAGAGTTGATGACTTTGCTACCTCAGGAAGAGAACAAAACAATAACCGAATTTTGTGGCTTTTTATTGTTCACAAATTAAATGATGAGATATTGGAACATCTTTAACTGTCTTCATTCACGTCTATGCCCGACTATCTCATGGGAAAAGCTCATTTTCCAAACTAGCACTTCACAAGAATTTGGTGAAGAAGTATCATATATAGCGATAATGATTGTGTTTTAAATTTGTTTTTCTTTTTTGAATATGATTTTTTTCCTTTTTTTTTTTTGGTTTATAAGTAGACATGTAATTTGAATACATATTACCTTTTTTGAATAAATTGGCATATGACTATCAAAAAAGTGTAGTAGGATGATTATTAATTTTTTAATATGATTTCATACAAATAATTATTAATCAATTACCACGCCAAGTGTGTAGATAATAGTATGCTTTTCTCACTAAATTTTAAAAATATGCATTAAAAAGACGTTTAAACTTTAAATGTGCTTAACGTGAACTTTCAACACCACTTTTGCAAAATTGGGAAAAGTGTGTGTCAAAACGTCTATAAAACCTTTTGCATATGGTATTTGGGCGACGTGGGTATGAATACTCTTTCTTGATATTTAAATTAAACAAAAGTGGGATTCTACATTATCAAGTTAAATCCAATCATTATTTATTTATTGTCTATTATTTAAAGGATATTTGGCATTAAGTTCTTTGAATTTTTCACAATTCAATTTTTAAATTTTATAAATTGACTCTTAAGTTTAACAAAGCATTGCAGAATGCCTCAAATTGATTATGATTGCAAAAAATTCCCAAAAAAAAGGCGCTCATACACATTATTTGAAGAAAGGTACTGAATTTTCAATTATGAGAACGTTTCTTTGTTATTTATCAATTTTAGCATACTCCATAATATTTTATTAAAGAGTGCCTCTATTGACACTCTCTATTCTACTTTTCACACATCTTTTTTTTAACCACTCTCCATTCTACTTCTTTCACCCCTTCTAAAATACCAAAAAAGTCCCTACGCTTAAATAATATTAATTGGTTTTCTTTTTTTCACCCACCCGCCAAATAAACTTACAATTTTTTCCAAACATTTTTTCTTTTTTAGTTTATATACTAATTTTTCCTTAATATAATTTTTTTCCTATTTATTAAACCAAACTTTGATTCCAATAAACAAAAATTAGTAGTGAATTATAATGGTTTATATATGAATTGAATAAATTGTATTTTCTTTACTTAGAAAAGAAATGTAGTTTTTCTATATATATATATATATATATATATATATATCATATTCTTCATATCAAATCAAAGAATGGTTCTTTTTACTAGAGCACATGATTTGTAATTATTTATGTATCAAATAATTTGCAATCATATATATAATTATAATTAGTATATATAAAACAACAATAAAAAAAATAAGAATTTAGAAAAAAAGAAATAAATTGCATTTTTTTTTTATGGAAAACTTTTTCATTTGGAATCCATTTCTATTCTTTTGAAAAAAATAATAGATTTATTTTAGAAAAGAATATATATTTTTTAAGATAGGATATGTAATGAGTATTTATTTAAAACATTTTTATCCTTAAAAATAATTTTATTAATAGGTAATACAATAATAAATACATCTCATTAAATAGGAGTGTGTGAAAAGTGTAATGAGGGGTGTCAATAGGCGCACCCTTTATTAAATTGGAGATGAAGAAATACATCAGTTTATTCAAACTTTAGGGACATAAATGCCAAATACTCTTTAAAATAAATTATTTTTGGTTGAATTACAAAAATTCCCCTTTAATTATAGCTTTTGTAACACTGTGTCCTTGAATTTTAAAACATAACATAACAAGTGTTTATGCCAAATACTCTTTAAAATAAATTATTTTTGGTTGAATTACAAAAATTCCCCTTTAATTATAGCTTTTGTAACACTGTGTCCTTGAATTTTAAAACATAACATAACAAGTGTTTATGCCAAATACTCTTTAAAATAAATTATTTTTGGTTGAATTACAAAAATTCCCCTTTAATTATAGCTTTTGTAACACTGTGTCCTTGAATTTTAAAACATAACATAACAAGTGTTTATGCCAAATACTCTTTAAAATAAATTATTTTTGGTTGAATTACAAAAATTCCCCTTTAATTATAGCCTTTGTAACACTGTGCAATTGAATTTCAAAATATAACATGTGTTCCCTTCGAACTATAAAATATTAACCCAAAAACTCCGTTTGTTATAACTTTTGATAAAACTTGATATATAATTAAGATTTGGTGTATAACATAAAAGTATTTTGAATTAATGAAAATTGATATAATTTAAAAATTTTAGTTGTTGAAATATAAACTAAAAAACCTAAAAAAATAAAAAAAATAATCTTTTTGTCCACTTTCATGTGTTTAAACTACAATAAACTAATAGTCTAATGATTTACTAAATTATTCAACAATCCAATCATTTATGTAATATTGTGTCATTTATTGTCAAAATCATAACTTGTAGAGTTCTCTTGCTAATAATTAATAAATCATAAAGATCAAATGTTACGTTTTAAAGTTTATTATAGAGCAAATTTTAAGTTTTGAAGTTCAGGGGCATAATGTTACAAGGGTTATGGCTGAGTGGAATTTTTATAATTAACCATTTATTTGAAAAAAAAAAAAAAAAAAAAAACTGTTGCCTCTCATCTCACTTCTCAGCTGTCTGCACGGCGTCGTTTGGAGGGAAGTTCTTGTTTTTTTTTTCCTTTTTGTTTTCAAAAGAAAGGATCCATGGCAAAATCCTTAGCAAGAGAAACCAGTCTCAGGTAAGCCGTCACCCCGCCGCAGCCCTTCCTTCCCCCTCCTCCGGCTGCCGTCAAATCCGTCGCCGCCGCCATCAGGCCACAGTCTGCCCTTGTCTCTGTTTTCAATTCGTTCATCTTTTTTCCTCTTTCATCCGACCCTCTTTTTGCCCTAATTCGCCCATTCTTCGACCACATCCCCCACCATTTCCGATATTCCTTCAAACATGAAGAATCGGCCCTCGAAAGACGAGGCAAAGAGAGGCGAAATCAGTGGCCCAAAGTCGGTAGACATGAAGAGAAGAAACAACAAGGCGAAGTCCTTCGCCAATGCCAAATCGAAGGGCAACTACTACAATCCTGCTTTAATAAGTACAAAGCCCTAATCTTTGTTTCCCTTTTTATTAATTTATTTGATTATTGTATGATTTCTGTGCTTTCAGTTAAATACACAAGGAGAAAAGAGAATATATATATATACACACACACTGTAATTGCAATGAAATTAAGCATCGGATTTTTCTTTTAGTATATTAGTTTAAGTTTAGTATGTTGAGAGATTTTAGCTACATTGTTCAATTTTATTTTATTTTATTTTTTTCTGTATTCCAGAGGAGTATAGTTTTAACTATTTTCTTGTTGGAAAGTATGGTGCAAAGAAATTGCTTATTGTTTGTTAAAATTTGGATTGAGTAAAGCAAACAAGTTGGCATTTTTTCAACAGAAAAATTTTTATAGTGCTTGTCAAATCCGAGTTTGCAACCATATTCTGTAAGAGTAATGGTGGTATGATGGTTGGTTGTTATGTTGTGAATGATAGTGAAATTCTTGGTTTCTTTTTCTTTTTTTCTTCTGCATCCTATTGTTTAATTGACAGGGTTTTTCTGGATGTTGTTTTCCAGAGAAGCAAAAGGAGTTCTATAAGAATGCTAAATATGTCAGCAAGTTTATGAAGTCAATAAAACAACAAGGTCAAGAGAATGATCCCTCCTCGACCAAAAGACCCCAAGAGGTTGGATTTGGATGATATCTTTTTTGTTTGATCATTAACTTCGTTTTTGTGGACTCTGGAAAAACTGGTTAAACCTGAATAATTGATGGAAGAACTTTTATACTCTATTAATAAGACATTTTCTTAAACTGTCTGATCGCAACAGAATTATATTATATTAAGAAAGTATGACAATCTAACAGAATTTTTGAAAATCTAACGGTTAAGAATTGAGCCTGCCAATACGGTACTCTTTTGGCCCTTGCTGTATTAGAGATTTCTCCTAATTGATAATATGTGGAGTGGAACCTCAATTTAAAAGGGGTTATGCCATAAGGCCGTGTATTATCTAAAAAAATTGCATTATTTTCACAGATTTGTGCATGGTACTTAAGATCAAGATTTTATAATTCGATGAAAATTTGAATCTTCGTATGCATGTTGTATGATTGTATTGTTTGATAATTCTTTGTTCCATAAATCTGGCATGAAAATGTTGTCATTCAGAAAATTAAGACATTACTTAAAATCAAAACGCACTCTTAAATGGATGCTTTTGGAGATGATAGTTACCTATCCTTTTGTTGCTTGTCACAGGATGATAACAAAATAGAACACAACAGTAAGATGACTAAGAAAAGCAATAAAGGCAAGAACAAAGGGAAGTTTAGTTTGAAAGAAATATACGAGAAGAAGCGTGAAGAGGAGGAGAAGGCAAGGGCGGAGAGAGAGGCAATCATTCAGCAAAAGAAAGAAGAAAGGGAAAATGCTATAGCGCGCAGGAAGGCCGCCAAGGAAAAGATGTACAAGAAGACCCGTAGCGGCCAGCCTGTTATGAAGTACAGAATCGAACGTCTCTTGGAGTCTATTGAAGGTTCAAAGAGCAATAATAGTTGACAAACCTTCTCCAACTCTTAAATGGGAGTTTTCTTGCTCTTGTGTCTTGGTTATCATAATTGCCAGTTTACTTAAAATAACATGATTTCTTATTGTTTAATTTGTGCTAGGCATTATAGTGTTATTTGTTGGCACAATCAGAACTGTTGCAATGTTACTTGAAATGGGAAACTTTCATAGAACAAATGATCCATGCCAATATGTTTTTGGCATATCATTCATAGAACAAACATATTCTCTTAGAACAATTACTTGTAGCAAGCGCTAAAATAATAGAAATTTAAAAATTTCTATTAAAATTGCTCTGTAACTTATCATGTGACAATCACACAGCAGGTTTACACACGTAAAAATATGATTTCCCTCGTTACAATCCCAACAGATAAAAGGAAAGAAGAAGAAGATGCAGGTTTGAGGTATATATAGCACTCCCACAGCCTGAGGAAAATCCTTGGCTTGGCCAGCACAAGAAGACTGAACCCAGCGACGAAATTTTCAACGGATACGATGGACGGCGAAAACCTTTCGCCTCGGAGGCGGTCTGCAGATGACCATAAGTGTGAGAACTATAACAATCACCATTAGAAATCGAGACAGATCCACACTGCCTTCATCTAGCTCCGAGCAAACCATCTTCCCCATTTCTATGAAGAACGACCCCTTTTTCTTTCTCTTTCCTTCTCTCTTTTACCCCTTTTTTTTCTATTGCTGTTCTTTACTCTGCCAAAGAGGTGGACAAAGCACCAACACAACAATACAAGATGCGTGAGATACTATTTAAGCTGAACCAAGTTGCGTCAGTTCTGTCCTTTGTCAAGTCTTCTCATGCATACAGTCATTGAGTCATTGTTTATATCAATTTGGGTTGAAGTTTCTTGGGACAATTTCTTCCCAGTATGGCCCGCTGATAGTGTCTATACATGACCTTTTACACCGACTTACACGGCAGGCGACAAGTGTATGGTCTATGATTGATTTCGAAACTTTCTTCTTCTTCTTTTTAATGTAGAAAGAATATCTGCTCTTTTAATGCCAATTTTGACCTTGAACTATGTTCGTTAATTCATTTTGGCCCTTACACTTGAAAATTGCATCCTAAATTATGCATTTGGCCTCATATTTGACTTTTGTTTCACAGAACCCGATAACAATAGACGGTATTAACCATGTGACACTCGCATCTTAGTTGATGAAAGATATTTTAAACATATTACGCTTATTGTCTCATATTTGGATTTTGTGTCGAAACCCGTTAACTTGAGAAAGGATATTTTAAACGTATCATGCTAAAATAAAATTTAACAATAGAAAAAATATGAAAAAAATAAATTATATTCTCTCTACGTTGGCTTATAGACTAACGAAGTATGCGAGGTTACTTTTGTTTAAATTCCTCCTAACAGTGTAATTTGTCTAAAAATACCCTTTGTTATTTGATAATGTAAGGTTTACATGAAATCATACATAATCTTTTTGAGGATATTTAAGGTACTGCTAACTTGGAAACGATAGGATCGACCTTTGCCATTAGTTAATAAATTCTTGTATTTTATGCCACGCATTATTATTAATTTATTCTTGTGAGGATGATGTTAGCCTTTGGCTTTTTCTTTTCCCCAATTTGTTCCTCTTTCACGATCTCCCTTTCTTTCACTCTCTCATCCTCCCTCACCAGGGCCTCCCCCTCTCTCTCCTCCTCCCTCGCCAATGCTTACCGTCATCATTCACGATCTCCCTCTCTTTCTCTTTCTCTCTTTCTGCCTCACCACCGTCGATCGTCATCACTCACCACTGCCGATCTTCACTGAGCTTCATCCAAGGATTGCGATGGCAATGGCTCCATCACCAACACTGATCTCTTTCTCTCCTCCTCCCTCACCAGTGCCGATCGTCATCACTCACCACCGCCGAGCTTCGTCAAGCTCTGTCCGGAGATTGCAATGCCGACAGTCACATTGCAAGTATGCGAGCGGGGAGATCTACCGTTGTTCTCGATCGATAGGAAACTTTTTCCGTCATAGTCGTGCGTGAGCAGGGAGATCTATCCTCATCGCGACTGTGCACGAGCAATGAGATCTGCCGCCATTCTTGGTTGACAGGAAATTTTTTCAGTCGTAGCAGTGCTCGAGCAGGGAAATTTGTCCTCGTCGCTGTCATGCACGAGCAAGGAGATCTGTACCTGTCGTGGACTAACAGAGGATATCTGGCATAGTAAGATGGGGTTAGTGGTATTTAAGTAAATATAAATAAATTTTACAATATCATTTTAAATAATTAAAATAATACCTATAAATCTTTAAAATAAAACAAAACAAAAATATATTTAAAATTTTAATCTATAATTTGATGTAACAGTAAATATTAAAAGTATAATAATCATTATCATTATACAGTTTTCAACCGTTGGATAATTTAACACAGCTAACACTACAATTTGAAAGTCCTACATCATCAAATGATTTATATATATATATATAAAGCTAAAAGAAACTACAACACGTCATAGATAGTGTTGTCGTCTACTGTTTGTTGGATAGATTACACTAAACTCGACCTGAGAGATAAAAATAATAAGAAATGAGCATCAACATATCTAGTAGAAAAACCATTACTCACCTTTAGATTTTATTATTTACTGTATTAATACCTACATGGTTACTTTATTATCCAACAATATTATTTATTTTATAACAATCTCATAATGTTCATATCTGGTGGATACCCTATAATAAATCTTACCATATTTCTATAACGTATAATATAATTCAAAATTAAATAATGTTTTTCTGTATCCACAATAAGATTGAGAATTACGTCTCTCTACTCAACGTAAACCTCGAAAGGCACGCTTGACAACTCAAAGCTAATGATCTAAGAGTTGTTAGATCATGAGACATCAAGTTCTGGATCCTCACCAAGACGTTTCCTGTGCACTGCGTTTTGACACTTTTAACCCAAGGAGCACTGACACCTTCCCTATTTATCTTTAAGGTATACGTGCTCAAGGATGTAACCGCCACCCTGTTCATGTCTCACCATCCTCTCATATCCTTACTAATATGTATAAAGCCTATATTATCTAACCATGCTTTTCAAAATTGTATTAAAACATGTCAAATCACTTGACCTCATTGTATACTATAGGACAAGTCCACAGTATTATGTCTTAAGTGAAATTCATATAATAATATTAACAAAATGATATATAGTTTATCTTGCAAATAAAGAACCAATTTTAATTAAACAAAAACTCACAAACGTTGACTAATTGAATTCTTACCTTTTTGGCAAATAATCTACTCATAACTTCTAACTCACAACACCAGCTCACCACATAAGTTCCAATCACTTTCTTAACCTTAAGACACATAAAAATCATAAATTTAACTTGAATATTAACTTCATAATTAGGTCAATTTATTTTATTAGTGTGCCTTGTAATTAATATGCTCTAAATATGCATATAATTATTAATACATAATTGAATTGCAACAAAAATTAAAATTGAACTATACTTTGGTCCAAAGTGTTTTAAAACTGATTTTAAAATAAAATAAATAAATTTACAATTTAAAATATTTCAAAATAAATAATTAAAATAAGAAGTTTTGTAGGTTGGCCTCAGTCTAGTTAATAATATATATAATAGATGCTATAAATTTGACACAAAATAAGGTAAGTCCAACAGTTGAAGGTAAGATACGGTTATAAGAGGTTACAAGTGAGAACAATGTGTCGTTTTTCACATGAAAATTTTTCACAAAGAACTCAAAACCCAAATTCTGAACCTTTTACTCAAATTCTTAATTTTCTAATAGCTTTCTAAACATAAAAATGATGCATAAACTAATCTACAATCATTATAAAATAATTTCTAATGATTTCCGTACTCAAATCATAATCTAAATCAAAGTTTGAGTTTTAAAAATCTAACCTAAAAACTTAGCTCAAAAACGTTGTTTGCCCTTAAAAATCCCAAGCTTTCTTGATCCATGAGTTTTTGTGACTTTGGGTGGAAAATAGTAAAGTTTTGGATGATGGTTTCTTTGGTTTTTTTCCTCGGTTATGACTACCATAGAAGAGAAAATCAAAAAGTAGAGAAAAGGAGGAAAAGGAGAAAGAATGAGAAAGTGAAGTGGAGAGAGGAAGTGAGGAATAAAAAGAAGAAGAAAAAAATTAAAATTTTAAAAAGATCATTCAATATCCCATTGAATATGGGATGTTGTCTAAGTATGATAGAAAAGCAATAAAATGAGAGGTGGAAATGAGTCTCCATCGAAGACTTTGATGTATATAATACTAAATGGTATTTTTGTAATTAAATAAAAGTTCCGATAACATTTTGGTGATTTTACGAAATGATTGTAGATTTAGAAAAATTTAAAATAAGCAGAATAAATAATATGATATAAATTTTAAATGCAACAAAATTTCACCATTTAAATTGATACATTAATAATTAAATTAGATATAATTATACTAGTTTAAAAAAACGGGTGTTACAGCTGCGGGGTGATCTAATTTCGTCAACTGCTGCGGTGGAGAAATGCAACTCGAAAGCTACCGCCAGCTAGCCGATTGAACCATAAGCCAACAAATCCAGTGGTGCGGATCCTCTCTACTGCAACGTCGAGAGCTGCCATCGAGAGTTGCCGCCGGCGGGGCGGATCTTCTAGAGCTGTTGCTCTGTCAGTTCATGTAGCTCTACTGCAACGTCAGGAGCTTCCATGGAGCACCAGCCAGAAGATCACTGCCGGAGCAACAAGAGCTATTGTGGCGTGATGTTTTCAGCCTATGATCTCTCTTTAAAACACCTTATAAATCATAACCTTGTTATAATATTTCTATTCTTTTATAATTTTCTTTTTTCATTTTATCAACAAAATGACCAAAAAAAACCCTCCTATGTTCTTTTAAAGAAAACACCTCCAACTTTCTCAAAAATAAAAAAAAAAAAAAAATCCTCACAAAAGAAAACCCTCTTCCATTTTGCTCACTGTTGACCATGCTCGCCATTGGCACCTATTGTCTCCGGCGTGCATCATCGTCCAAACCTCAGTGTTGTTTTCGGCTAGGGAGACAAGTTTGAGAAATCCCAAAACATTAAGAAATCAAGCTCCAAAATTAGAGTTTTAAGCCTCAAATCATTCTCTTTTTTTTTTTTACTTTAACTTATTGTTTGAAGGTTGGGCATTCATATTTAAGCCTTTAATCTAAAAAACAACAAGCTTCCTGTTATTTTGGCTTTTTTGAGTTGTGAAAACTAAAAATTCAAAGAAAAAGACAAACCGATCACACCAGTTAAAACGGTCTTACCGGTTAGAACGCTCTGACCGGTTAGAAGGAAGGTCATTCTAACCGATACTCACAGGGAAAACCAGTTGGAACGGTCAGAAGATTATAAATAGCAATTAATTTTCCAGTTATTTTCTAACCAACAAATTTGGAAGGTGATAGAAACCGTTAGTTAAAACCACTTTTACTGTAGCATGTGAGAGCTTTTATACTGTAGCAAATTTTTTTATTGTTACTGTAGCATGTGAGAGCTTTATACTGTTCATAACTAAGTTTGTGGTAGGAACCGTAGTTCCCACCACTATGCCAAACAAGGGTAAAGACTATTTCGACCGGTCTAAGATTTTCCAACGGTCTAAATCGGCTAAAACAAACTTATCGAAACCGAGCATACTTGTATATGTCAAGACCAATATTCCAATTTACAAGGTTAATATTGTGATGTCAAAATCAGAAGAATAAGAAGAAGAAGAAGAATGTTCTAACAAGAAATATTAATAACTAGTTTTCACATGAAGCCGTTAGAAACTGGCTAGAACAGTTAGAAAACTTCAAAAAGTATTTAATCTTTTATTAATTTTCTAACCATCAAGACCATTCCAATTGGCCGAAACAATCTTATCAAAATCAAGTATACCGATGAACAAAGTTGTCAGCAAAACCCATATTCTAATCGTTAAAGTTTAATATCGTAATGTCAAAATACAAAAAAAAAAGACGAAGAAGAAGAAGTGTACGAGGAATAGGACTATTCCAACGTGAAATAATAATGGACCGATAACAGATTGTATTTTAGAGATATAATAATGGACCAATTGGAACAGTTGGAAAGTAATGGATTATATTTTAGAGACATATCAGAATGCATAGCGGTTTGAACGATTGGAAAGTAACACACTGTATTTTAAGCATATCTCATTTTTCGACCGCGTAGAATGCATATTGGTTGGAACGGTTGGAAAGCAATATATCGTAATAAAGCATATCTCGTTTTCTAACAATGCAGAGTGCATACCAGTTGAAACGGTTAGAATAAAACAAATTCTATTTAAGCAATATAAAATATGAAAATAATAATGACGATAATAACAATAATATTATTATTGATAACAATGATAATGATATTTGAAGAAAGATTATAATGTGTTGAAAATGATACCACTGATTATTATATACCAAACACCCTCTAATCACTCGCCAGCAAGTAAGCATGCAAATTAATAACAAAAATTGATAGGGTAAATTATTTTGGAAGAATAAAACGAAAAAATTTCCTTAAAACTTTTATTTCTTTTCCTTTTTACTAAGCTAGAGTGTTTTTATGGGCTTTAATTTTATGATTATGTCTGATGCAAAAAGCATATTTATTATCACTTTTTTTTTTTTTTTGCCTTTTTCGTAATTATGAAACTCGTTCTAATTGTGTGGAATATATGCAGGTTTGAACGGTTGGAATGCACCAGATTCTATTTTAAGCATATCTCATGTTCCGGTTTTGTTGAATGAATATTGGTTGGAATGGTTGGAAAGAAACAGATTTTATTTTAAGGACATCTCATTTTCTAATTGTGCAGAATGCATACCGATTGGAACGGTTGGAAAGAACCAGATTCGATTTTAAGCATATTTCATTTTCCGACTGCGCAGATTGCAAACCGGTTGAAACGGTTAGAAAGTAACAGATTGTATTTTTGGGACATATCATTTGCCGATTGCACAAAATGTACACCAGTTGAAATGGTAGGAAAGCAGCATATTGTATTTTGAGCAAATCTTATTCTCCGACCGCGCAGAATACATACTGATTAGAACTGTTGGAAAGTAACATATTGTATTTTAAGCATATTTCATTTTTTGACAGCTCAGAGTGCATACCAGTTGGAATAAAACATTCTATTTAAGCAATATAAAATATAAAAATACTAATGATAACAATACATTAATATTATTATTAATAATGATAATGAAATTTAAAGAAAGATTATAATGTGTTGAAAGTGATACTACCGAATACTATTTACCAAACACGCTCTAATATTTAGCTTCATTAGTTTCACAAAGAAAAAAGAGGAAGGATTTCAAAATGCATGTCTTCTGCTATTCATATTAACCGCTGATCATCTTATTAATACTTGAAGTATAACCGGTTCACCCAAGTCTATGCAACTTTTCCAACAGAGCATACTGGTGAGCAAGCTTCTCATTAAAACTAATCATCTAATTGTTAAATTTAATATTATAGTTACAACTACAATTTTATTGCTTTTAACCACGGATCATCTTATTAATAGTTGAAGTCTAACCACTTCACCTTAGTCTAAGCAGTCTTTCCAACCAAGCATACTGGTAAGCAAGCTTCTTATCAAGACCAATCTTCTAATTGTTAAAGTTAATATTATAGCATTACAACTACAATTTTCTTGATTTCAACCACCAATCATCTTATAAATACTTGAAGTCTAACTACTTCACCTTAGTCTAGCTGCCTTTCCAACCGGGCATATTGGTGAGCAAGCTTCTCATCAGGACCAATCTTTCAACTTTTAAAGTTAATATTATAGCATTACGACCACAATTTCTTGATTTTAACAATCGGTCATCTTATTAACGGTTGAAGTCTAACCAATTCACCTTATTCAAGGCAATTTTTCTAATCAAGCATACCAGTGATCAAGCTTCTCATCAAGGCCAACCTTTTAATTATATAAATATGATCCTTTTTATTTTACTTTATTATGTTATAACTTTCGAATTTTTTAATTATTATTAGCTTAAAATATCAAGCTAAGTCTTTTCTGCCTTCATTTTGTAGTTGAATTGTATTTTTCTAACCGTGTAGACCGTTAAAATGTGTATCGGTAAGAACGATTGGAAAAAAAACATAATTTCATAATTTTTTTTAAGTAAATCATATTTTCTGACCGTGAAAGCCGGTGCAAACGCGTATCGGTAAGAAATATTAGAAAGCAACGGCAACATTTTTCAAGTATTTGTGGTTTCTAACCGTGTGAACTGGTTTGAACGTGTAATGGTAAGAATGGTTGGAAAAAATAACATAAATTGCTTCTTGATTAACAATACAAGCATGATCATAATCATAATCAAACTAGTCCAAAATCATTAAAAAAAAAAGAGGGAAAATTATAAGTTTGGTTATAGTCATAATAAAACTAATACAAAATCATTAGCGAAGTAAAAAGTTATAAATATGATCACAGTTATAATAAAACTTGTCCAAAATCATGTAAAAAGTAAAGTTCATATAAAAGTTATCCAAAATCATTTGAGAAGTCGTTGTTTAGTGTGATCGCTTCATTTTTTATGAGCACCCTTGCTCATTGCCTTCACCACGTTCATCTTTTTTTTTATGAGCTCA
>CAMOHE010043534.1:0-46225 GCA_946598075.1 Artocarpus hirsutus | reverse complement strand
GACTGAGGAGAGATATAATTTCAAAAAATACCGAAAAAATGTGTGCTTACCTTAAAATGATTTCTCTTAACCTTCTTTTGAATTCACCCAAAGAAAACACAATATTTCTAACAAATAATAGCAGGGGAATTTGAGAGGAAAAAGAAGGAAGATGAACAAAAATGAAGAGAAGAAGAATGAAATAGAAAGGGAGAGAATACATGAGAGGGAGAGAGAGAGACAAAACGTAAAAAAAAAATGAATTCGTTTACGTTACACGTTACACTCTTCACATTAATTAGAATTTTTTGATTAATTACAAGGCACAATTCGTGGGAATGGAGGGAATTGAGGGAGAGTTTTTTTTTTTTTTACATGAAAACAAAAATGATGGAGGAGGTCAACTATTTTTTTTTAAATCAGAATTCTTTTTACGTGAAATGGAGTGATTCATAGGGGAATTAAGTTCTGAATTTGATAGCAAATTTTTCCCCAAATGGGCGTACATAATCTTGGAAAATTTTTTAAACTCTTTAATGCAACAGTACAATGTAGTTCATAAAGTTTTGACTGCTTATTATCTACAGGCAAATGGACAAGCTAAGTTAGCAAATAGAGAGATCAAATAAAGCTTAGAAAAAACAGTGAATCTAGATCAAAAAGACTAGTCTTCACATCTTCAAGACATACTTTAGGAATACTATACAACTTACAAAGCCCCTTTAGGAATGTCTCCTTATACGCACGCCTTTAGAAAAGCTTGTCATTTACCTGTAGAACTTGAAAATAAAATCTATTAGGCTATTAAAGCTCTCAACTTTGATCTTAGTACTATAGGTATTGAATAGAAACTTCAACTCTTTGAACATGAGGAATTAAGGAACAATGCTTATGACAATTCACGAATTTACAAAGCAAAATTGAAATCTAATGACAAGCAAATCCTAATAAAGAAATTTAAGCCAAGTCAATGGGTTCATCTTTATGAATCCTATCTCCACCTTCATCCTGGTAAGTTAAAATCACGAAACACTAGTCCATGTATTATGAAACAGGTTTTCCTAATTGGTGTTGTAAAAATCGATGATCCATCCGATAAAAGGATACTCAGAGTAAATGGCCAAAGACTGAAAGCCATATAGAACAGCTAACTACACCTAAAGAAGTCACTCTTGCGGCTTTAGCTTACCAACCTTGAGTAGTTTTCAGTCAGTTTCTTTTGTAAATATTTATTTTTGTTATTTTTTTGTTGTTTTGTTTTTTGCTTAATTTTATGCTCATCAAATTTTCATAAAAAACCCTCAAAAGTTGAAAATGAATTTCAAAACTAATTCTTGCAAAATGGCTAAGTAAAGGAGGATGTAATGGATTATGATTAGTAAATACTTTGTATTTGTAGCCTTTTGAGACATATTTTGAAGAATCTGTGCAAAAAAAAAAAAAAAAAACATGATTTTTGACTTTTGGAACAAAAATAAAGTCTTGGGAATCTGATTTTAAAGACCCAATTTATAATATATTGTTGTATGTTTATTTTAGTTTATTTAGCTCGGTTTGTTAAGCTAGTTATAGATCACCTCTGCAACTGTACTGATTCATTTAATATTTTTACTGCTCTCACTATTCTTTTAATACATTGGGGATAATGTACAATTTAGGTTAAAGGAAGGGGGATGTGCATAACTGTTGTGTGAAATTGTGCGAAATTTTTTCTATTTTTGCCTTTTTTAAAAAAATTTTTGCTCTAGAGTTTTGTGTGTTTTTCATTTTTATGTGTTATTTTGTAAGTTTTTGTATGTCCTAAAATTAAAAAGAAAAAAATGTTTTGTAAATATCAGTTTCTTAGTAATTAATGTGTTACTATTTTGTTGTGATTTCTAAATTTCATATTAATATAATATCATTTTTTTGAATTATTTAACTTTATGGACTCTCAAATCTTTGGTTGTGTTTATTTTTCGAAGTGTTTGTATGCCATTCTTTTCACACACGCACTATAATGTTTTATTGTGGTAGTAAGTCAAAGCTATGAATATTTGAGTTTTGTTATTTTGTAAAGATGAATAATTAAAGGCAGTAACATTTTTAAAATTAATTAATTAGATTAAATGGTCAAAAAATAATAAAAAGAAATGAAGATAAAAAGAGTTGTAAATAAATAAAATATGTAATTAAATTAATGAATAAAGTTGGATAAGTTTAGTTTCATTACCTCTTGAACTAGAATAAGCAAATTCTAAGGGGTGCTTTAATAGCTAGTATCTTTGGCCAACTGGCCTAGGAATTGCCGACCCAAAACTTGTTAAATAGGTTACGGAAAAACTTAAGATAACCAAACATTGCACTATCTACAATTGTTGTAAAGTTTAATTTTGTTTATATTTCTATTTTATATTTCTACTCTTTAATTATTCTAAATAATAAATTTAAAATGTTGCTGCCTGTAGGAGTGATTTTAATCAAAATATCATAATTTTATTCTTAGTGTTTTATGAAACTTTATAATTTTTCATTATCTCTTTTTGAACTAAGTCTGGCTTATATATATTTTATTAAATAGCATATAAATTTTTCAAATAAAATTTTTTGTCTTGTTAGTCTGTTTAGTTAAGTGAGTCAAATTAGAGTTAAATGGTTTACATTTTGCAAATATTCAGTAAATCTTTTTAAAATTCTATCGCTTTAATTGCTAGGGACTAGCAATAAGCTGGTTGAGGATAAAATTATTTGTTTATACTTTTATCTCTCATTAAATTCTCCAATCAATAACATTTTTGTTAATTAGTATTTTTGTGTTTTAGTGTATAAAAATATTTAAAAATATGTTTTTAGAGTGTTTTTATGTTTAATAATAATTTTTAGAGTCATTTTGGTGTATTAAATATTTGTTTAGTTTGTAAATAATTAAAACCGTAAAAATAATAGTGTGTGGTTTTATTTTGAGTCTTAACGTATTTGTAAATAAATTTTAAGTTTTTAAATATGTTCTATTATGTTTTTAGTAATTTCTAAAAATATTTTTGAGTCTTAAAAATCATATCTGTATCAAACTAAAAGAGCGTGGAAAGTTAGAAATTTGTAATTATTTTTGTGTGTTTTATTATAAAATAATTTTTAAAATTATTGTAAATATTTTGTATGTAAAATAATTAATTTTGTTGTGCTTGTTAATCTTAAATTTAAAATCTAGAGGAAAAATGGAGCAAAATTATGCAAAAGGGGCAAAAAAGACCTCAAATGCACAAGAAATCAAATAGAAACTAAAATAAAAAAAAATAGTGCCATGTGGCAACATGAGGACTATTAGATCATGCCACCTAAAGCATCCCAGCTATCCACGTGTCAGTAGCGTCTCAAGAGAATCTCCAGCATCGCTTCGGATCGCGTGGAATTGTTCCCATATTCGCTTGTTTTAGTTGCCGTTCGATCAACATACGTTGACCAATGCAAAGGTCTAGTAGCAATGGTCTAGCAGTAGGCCCTCCTTTCTTTCTTTTGCTAATTGTTGAGCTTCTAACTCAGTAGTACCCTCTTTTGGGAGGAGATACTGTTAGGATACTCCTCCAACCATACAAAAAATAATAAAATAATGCCTAATTAGTGTAGAGAGTCTAGCGAGGCAGAGAGATGATATTATATGTGTAGTACTTTGGTTTGGATTTTACCTCTATACCTGCTTTGTGATGATTATATTTTTATGGATAAATTATATTTTCAAGTTTTGAGTAATTATTGCTAGTATTGTTATGTTGTCTATTTTTACATAAATTCAACCATGCTTTGTTTATTAATTTAATTATGTTGCATAATTAATATTAATAATAATGAAATAATATTTAATTTTATGGAATGTCTTTTACTGCAGTATGACTTGTTATATTGTCGATTTTAGATATTTCATAAGATGAGGTGCTGCTAGAATTAATGTAAAAATTTATTCTATTAAAATATATTAATTTTAATTTGTTACTATCTTTTCTATCAATGATGACTACAAGTTCATCCTCCTAGAGGAATGTTCTCGGGTCCTATAGCCAATGCAAATGGAGTTACCTAAGAGGCATATTCTTGTTGGCAAAAAGCCAACTAGAAAGCCAAATGCTCTTTGATAGCTGGCATCTCTAAAATGAAGCATGAGAATACAGATACGGCTTATAAGATAATGCAGTCTCTCGATGGGATGTTTGGAAAACCAAATGAAAAGGCACGTCTTGGTGCCATAAAACTGTTCATGAACAAAAAGATGAAGCCCAATGCTTTTGTTTGTCCCCATGTGCTCACTATGATAAATCATCTTCATGAGTCTGAGTTTAATGGTGCTATAATAGATAACAGTGCACAATGGGAATAATCTTAGAGTGTCTATGTCCAGCCTTCTAACTATGTAATGAACAACATGCACATGGGCCTCACTCAATTGTTGAACGAGCTTCATAAATATGAATCGGTTTGTTTTGCAAAAGGTGGTGAAGCATATGTTTAAGAAGCTGCTATTTCTTCTAAGAGCCAAAGGACCTCTTGAATTGATACATATGCAAAACTTTAAACATCCAAGCATGACGTGCTATGTATACTTTGTCACTTTCATTAACGATTACTCTAGATATAGCTATGCTTACTTAATGCAACGGAAATCTGGGAGTTTTAGACAGGTCAAGGAATTTTGAGCAGAAACAAAGAATAATTAAGAAAGCAAATCAAGATACTTTGATCAGATTGAGGTGGTCATTAATTTGACATAGAATTTATAGACGATTTGATGGAAAAGTGGAATAGCTACGCAACTAATTGCACCCTGAATGTTGCAATAAAAAGGTGTTGCCAAAAGGAAAAGTCGAATGCTACTCGACATGATAAGATTAATGTTGAGTTATTCTTTACTACCTACATCTTTTTGGGGATATGTATTAAGGATTGCATTTTACATTTTAAACTTGGTTCCATATAAAGATATGCCTAAGACTCCTCTAGAGTTGTGGAATGGCCAAAAACCTAGTTTGAGTCGGATTCGTATATAGGGGTATTCAGTGCATACACTAAAGGCTAAGATTAGGAAGTTGGAACCTGGTAGTGAAGTCTACATATTTGTAGGTTTCCTTCAAGGTACAAAAGGAGGTTTATTTTATAGTCCTATAGATAAGAAGGTGTTTGTGTCAACAAATGTGACTTTTTAAGCACAACTATATGAAGGACTTTAAACCACGGAGCAAAGTGGTTCTAAAAGAATTACTAACTGACTATATCAAACTACAATCGACAAAAGCTATCGATCAACTGACAAGAGTTGTCAAAGGGCAAACCAAAGAGGCCATTACTTCTAGTCAAACGCCTCTAGTGCTTTGTCGTAATAGGAGTGAAATTAGATTACTTGCTTACTATAGTGGAGAAGCACAACTAATCGCTATGAATGACACTAATGAATATCCATCGACATACAACTCAACAATCGAAGATTTTGACAAAGTGGATTAGCTGAAAGCCATGAAACTCGAGATGGCATCTATGTATTTCAACTCAGTTTGGGAGCTTGTTGATCATCCTAAAAAGGTGAAATCCATTGGATGCAAATGGATCTACAAAGGAAAAAAGGAGTAAATGGGAAAATGTAGACTTTCAAGGCAAGGTTGGCAACCAAGGTTTATACTCAAAAGGAGGGAGTTAACTATGAAGATACTTTCTTTCCAGTTGCTATGCTTAAGACCATTTGGATACCCTTTTTCATTGCTTTGAATTTCAATTATGAAATTTAGCAGATGAACTTCAAGACGATGTTTTTAAGCATCTATCTTAAAGAAAGCATCTATATAGTGCAACTAGAGGGTTTCATAGTAGAAAGCCAATAGAAGAAAGTCTGTAAGTTTTGAAAGTCCATTTATTGACTCAAGTAGACTTCTAGATCATGGAATATTAGGTTTGATAAGGCTATCAAGTTTTATGGTTTTGAACAGAACCAAGATGAATTATGTGTTTACAAGCATATAAGAGAAAAGAAGGTGATCTTCTTAATACTTTATATTAACGACATTCTACTCATTGAGAGTGACAAATAATCAATGTCATAAGTAAATGAATGATTAGACAGCCAATTCCAAATGAAAGATCTAGGAAAGGCACACTATATTCTTAAGATCTAGCTCATTAGGGATTGTAAAAAGAAGCAATTAGCATTGTTTCAGGCTATGTACATAGACAAGATGCTTGTCAGGTATGGTATGCAGAACTTTAAGAGAGAGAATTTTCCTTCTAGGTATGATATTTATATCTCTAAAGAGCAATATCCAATGACTTCACAAAAGAAAAAAGACATGAGACATTTCCCATATGCTTCAGTAGATGCAACACCAATTTACGTTATGCAATGTATGAAGCCTGACACCTACTATGCAGTTGAAATAATCAATAAGTTTTAGTCAAATCTAGGATTTGATCACTATATTATGACGAAATGCATTTGTAGGATTATGGGTTAGAAGACATTTCATATATGCTTTATGTGAAGTGGAAGATTGTTGGGATATATGCCCTTGAAGAACGTGATATTTTGTAAGGGACATAACAATAAATAAAGTGAAGTGAATTTTTCAATATTTTGTATGCATGTATTTTGAATACTTTATGAATATCATTAAGAATCCATGATTATATATATAATCTTTATTATTATATATAAGTTTTATATACAAGAGGATAATACTTAAGGATGATAATGAAAATAGTCAATGATATATATTTAATTATTATAATCAATTATTTAATTAAAGTATGGAAACTTTAATTGAACATTACTAGTGTATGTCATTTCCATTGAGAATGGAACGGTTATATCTGAACCATTAATGTTGTGAGTCATTAAATGAGTGTGCTATAAACAATGAGATTATTTAGGATAGGGACATGATGTGATATAAACGACTAAATAATTTTTGTTAAAATATAGCAAGTTTTGATCACATCAGCTAATGGTCAAATACAAGATGATATCAATCTTGAGATATTAGCAGACTCCTATTTATGAAATAATGTTTTTTGATTTTCTTGGTACAGATTAGAAGATCTAATCTTATCCCTTGTATTTTGGAGGCATAATGAATTAAGCAGTTGGGAATGTCAATATTACAAGATGGACTCCATTCCTTCTTTAATGAGAAGTAGATAAATAATTTTCTTAAGTATTGATTTAGATCTTAAATAATATGAGCTGTCAAATTCGTCATTAAGTTCATGAATTCTTTATTTATTAAAGAATCATTGGCATTCAATAATAAAGAATCAAATTGAGAGGTTGAAGGATTTTACTTAGCTCTAATTATGAATTATTTATGGATAATTAATTTATATGCAATGACTCTATTAAATAGATGACTCTAAAGTGTAATTTTAAGTTTTTAGTAGAGTAACATTAGAATTAATAAAAGAGTAATATATTAATTAAAGAGTTTAATAATATATAGTTTTTATTAAGGCTTGAAATTATGAGTCCATTAATCCTCTTACCATTTTTGTAAATACTATTTAGACAAGTAGAATAATTAGCTTAATTAATTAATTTAAAACTATAGAATTTTGAATTAAATAATACTTAAAATAAATTAATAATGCATTAATTTATAATTTTTAAATAACGAGATTATTGCATAATAAATAAGTAATAATTAATTTTGGAAGACATATAGTGGTTTCGACCCGCTAAGTGTGAAGCATACTGTGATAAAGAAAGGTATATTGTGTAGTCCAAGAGCTTGTTCACTAAGTTTTCTATTTCTAAAAATTTCTTTTTTTAATAAATGTAATTTATCTAAAATTAGAAATTCAAATTGTAGAAACAAATCAGATTGGGTAATAAGTAGTATTTTTTTTTCTCCTTTCTCCTCATTGGTGCCACACACAGATAAAGCATGTATGTGTGGCGTTGATGAGACTGTAAAAGTATACATTTTATAAGAATTAAATCATTTATTTATGCTTTTATTTCTCATTAACTCCTCTAATTAATAGCATTTTTGTGTTAATAAGTATTTTTGTGTATTAATATGTAAATGTGTTTAAAAATGTATTTTTATTGTGCTTTTATGCTTAATAAAATTATTGGTAATTTTTAGAGTCTTTTCGGTAAGTTAAATAAGTGTTTAATTTATAAATAGTCAAAACCATAAAAATAATGTGTCGTGATTTTATTTTGAATCTTACAGTGTTGTAAGTAAGTTTAAAGTTTGTAAATATGTTCTATCATATTTTTAGTGATTTCTAAAAATATTTCTGAATGATGAAAATCATATCTATGTCAAACCAAAAGAGATTAGAAATTTTAGAAGTTCGTAGTTATTTTTTATGTGTTTTATTGTAAAATAAATAATTTTAATAATTTTGGAAATATTTTGCTTGTAAAATAATTAATTTAGTGTTTTTGTGAATTTTAAGATTTGAAATCTAAAGGAAAAACAAAGCAAAACAGTGTAAAAAGAGCAAAAAGGTCATCAAATGCAAATAGAGCTTGTATTAGTGCTGCGTCAACACAACATAAAAAAATAAAAATAAAAAATATATATATTCAAGTTCTCATGATTCTTGTGATCAGGCATAAGGAGCGGCTAATTGATAAGAGAAATGGAAAAATAATAAAGAAATAATAAAATAAAAATAAATAAATAAATAAAATATATTAAAAAATCAATGAATAGTAGTTTTGAACTACTATAAATAGCCCCTTATTTCCCCTTATTCAAGCACCCCTCAATGGCCTTTGGACTATTCTTTCTTTCCTTTTCTTGCTGAGCATCCTACTTAGTTGTCTCTCTTTTAAACAAGCAATGCTACTAAAGCACTCTTTTTACTCTACTGAAATCATGCCCGTTTATTAAGTTAAGTTTTTGCTATATTATAGATATAGATTAGTATAGTAAATGCTTGATAATGCTTGATTTCTTAAACCATTTAAAAAGAGGAGGTGCTGCCGAAATTAATGTAATAATTTATTCCATTAAAAAATATTAATTTTGATTTGTTATTATCTTTTTTATCTAATGTTAATTATAATTGCAGTGATAGCAGTTACAATTTTCACTATTAGTGCACCAAATCCTTAATAAGACATGATTATCTTGCTATATTTTATAGGAAGACCCTTAATGTATTATGGCTTGCTATATTGTCGATTTCGATTGATTTATAAAATTAATAAAAGTGCTTGCTATTCATGAGAGAGGATATAATAAATCAAATGCCTTAGATAATTATTATTTAGAGTTAAAATTTTATATTAGTTACGAAACATACAAGAGATTCTTAAAGCTTCATCGTTTTAATTTTATTTTTTAAATTTTAAATTAAAAAATTACAAAAAATATTTCATTTGTATTAAACTGTCTTGAAAAACCGCTTGCTTTTTTTTATGTTTATTTTTAACAATCTCCCGAGTTACAAATTTTTCACCTCCTTGCAGATACGACAACCTTTATATTCTACAAATATCTACCATTTAAGGAAAACATTTTAGGCGATACGAACAAAAATTTGGCGTTGTCGCCAAGGAGGTATCGTTACTTTGTTAGATTACCAAATTAAGTAGGAAAACAAGCAAGTGATCTATCTCTATCCTTTGTAAATATTATTTTAATTTTTTGCATGTTTTAATTAGTGTGTTTATTATTCATAAATAAAAAAAATAAAAAAATAAAAAAATTCACAAAAATAAAAAAATTCAAAAATTAAAAATTTAAAAAGGGTAGATGCTTTTCACTCATTAATTTATTCGTTCTAGATAAAGAAAAGCTTAGCATCTTGTTTTTGTTTTGCAAGTTTAGGTGATCACAAAATTTATTAGATTCTGTTAAAAAGGCCCACTGTTGGTACTCGAGCCCACGACCACATGGCTAAAACCCTTCCTAAAAAACTTGGAAATTCTAAGCATTTCTAGAGTGATCCTCATTTATCTAGGAATCCAATTAGTCTAGCATTATTCAGCCTAAAATTTTTCATTAAAAAAAATTCAAAAATAAAAAAAAATGTTTTGGGAAATTCATCGGCATTTTGTTGCAAGTTTTTCAACCATTTATAGTACTTGGTGGAGATATAAAGACTTACTAGATAGGTACTCTCACCATGACTTTTCTTGGGATTATCTTTAGGACTTTTTTAATGATGAGTTAAGTCTTGGAACTAGAAATTTGGTTGAAAGAGGAGATGGATCCACCACTTTTTACCAATTATCTATAGACGAAGCCTATTTGATGATAGAAGACATGGGCAAATATAATTATTGAAGATTGAAAAGTTCTAGGAACAACTTAATTTGGGAGAACAATTCAATTTTTTTAAAATCTTGGCCTAAAACTTAACCCCAAATTTTGGAGTCAAATTTTGAACTGTAAGTGACATATGGTGACTCAAATAGGGTGATTTTGGAAGAAACCCTAGAAAACTTGGAAGAAACTTTAGAAAAATATATGAAAACCATGTAGGATATAGAATTAGATAGGTTTGAAAATTCTTTGTTTCTATTAGTGTCAAAGGTAGAACAATATAAAACCATTTTTATCAAAGATATCTTAGCGCAAAATTGTCACTTAGAAGAACCGCTTGAGTCAAAAAGTTGATCTAATTAATGAAGAAGATGTTTAAAATAAAGAAGTATATTTAGAACCCACATATTTTGAGGAACAACCATTAGGAGAGGAATGTGAGGTAGAGAAAGAAAACTTAGTTGTAGAAAAGGAACAATCATCACCATTAGTCTTAGGTTCTCAACCTCACTTGCCATAAGAGTTTGTCAAAGATCATTTTTACTAAGATTTTATGTGGTCGCCACCTACTCCATAACCTCTAGTATCGTTTTTGTGGACTTACCAAGAACATAAAATGAGTCTAAATTTCACAAGTTTAAATGCTTCATATTTTGCCAATCTTAAGGGCATGTTCACACAAGACTTATAGATGGTGTCTTTTGATACTTACTATGGGAGGAAGCCGCTCTTTGACGACTGTTCACCAAGAGCGTAGTTTGGAAAAAGATTTACTAAATTCAGAGCATCAAGCGATGGGAAAACACTTCAAAGTAATATTTTTACCTTCCCTTATTTACAATATATTTTGTAATAAATTTTTGTGTGTTTTTGTATGCTATTTAAAAAAAAATAGAAGATTTATTTTGAAAATTAAAATGAAGGCTATAAATTAAATTTATTTAGAACGGCTGAGTTAAGGAGTTAAACTGTTTTCAATTTTCTCTCAAGATACAATTTAACGAATTTAATTTTGTAAATGCAATTTGTTTGGATTTTCAAATAAATTTTCAATAAAAAATGTGTGTTTTGATTTTGAATTCTAATTTTCCTTAAAAAAAAATCTGAAATGAAATTACATAATAATTCATTTAAAATGTTTGAGATTAAGGAGAATATAGTCATTATAATTAGTAAGTATTCTATACTTACGGCCTCTTGAACTGCATTTTGAAGAATTTAAATAGTGATTTTAATTTTCAAACAAAAAAAATAAAGTCTTAGGAATCTTACTTTAAAGGGCCTAGTTTGTAATATATTGTTGTGTGTTTATTTTAGTTTGGTTTGTTAAGTTTGCTACAAATCATCTTTACAACTGTGTTGATTTAGGTAATATTTTTGTTACTCTTACTATTCTTTTTATGCATTGAGGACAATATCTAATATGGGTTGGGGCAGAGGGTTGTGCTTTATTGTTATGCCTCACTGTTGTGCGCAATTGTGCTAAATTTTTTTTATTTTTGTCCCTTTTTTTTTTTCTATTTACTCTAGATTTTTGTGTGCTTTCTGTTTTTGTATGACATTTTTTAAGTTTTTGTTAGTCATAAATAAAAAAAATTTAAAAAAATGTTTTGTAAATATTGGTTACTTAATAGTTAATGTGTTATTATTTTGTGTGTGATTTCTAAATTTCATATTAATGTAATATTAGTTTTCTTTTCTTTGAATTATCTAACATTTTTATGTGTTTATTTATCAAAGTGTTTGTAAACTATTTTTTTTTCACACACGCACTATAATGCTTAATTGTGGTGGTAAGTCAAAACTATAAATATTTAAGTTTTGTTATTTTGTGAAGATGGATAATTAAAGGCAGTAACATTTTTAAAACTAACCATAAATTAAATGATAAATAAAAAATTTAAAAATAAAAGAAATAAAAAAGGAATTGTAAATAAATAAAATTTGTAATAATGTAAATTAATGAATAAAGTTGGATAAGTATAGTTTTGTAGCCTCTTTAATTCGAGTAAGTAAGTTCTAAGGAATACTTCAACACCTAGTAACTTAGGCCAATTGGTCTAAGAGTTAGTAACCCAAAGCTTGTTAAATGGGTTATGAGAAAGCTTAAGGAAGCCAAACATTAGACTATCCATAGTTGTTGTAAAGTTTAAGTTTTGGATATAATTTTAAGTTTCCACTCTTTAATTGTTCTAATAAATAAATTTGATGTATTGTTGCCTACATGAATGATTTGAATCAAAATATCATAACAATTTTATTTTTACTTTTGGATAAAACTTCATAATTATGTGTTATTCCTTTTTGCACTAAGTCTAGCTTATTCACATTTTGTTAAATGGCATATAAATTATTCAAATAAAATTTTTGTTTCATTAGTCTATATAGTTAGGTTAGTTAAATTATAGTTAAATGGTATGCATTATGTGCATATTTTGTAAATCATTTCAAAATTTTATTGCTTTAATTGCTAAGGACTAGCAATAAGCCGGTTAGAGGGTGTGATGAGACTATAAAAGTGTATATTTCATAAGGATTAAATCATTTATTTATGCTTTTATTTCTCATTAAATCCTTTAATTAATATCATTTTTGTGTTAATAAGTTTTTTTTATCTTAAGATGTAAATGTGTTTAAAAATATATTTTTAATATGTTTTTATGCTTAATAACATTTTTAGTAATTTTTAGAGTCGTTTTGGTAATTTAAATAAGTGTTAGTTTGTAAATAGTCAAAACTGTAAAAATAATATGTCGTGATTTTATTTTGAATCTTAAAGTATTTGTAAATAAGTTTTAAGTTTGTGTATATATATTATTATATTTTTAATAATTTCTAAAAATATTTTCGAGTCTTAGAAAATATATTTATGTCAAACCAAAAGAAACTAGAAATTTTAGACATTTATAGTTATTTTTTATGTTTTTTATTGTAAAATAAATATTTTAAATAATTTTTTTAAATATTTTGCTTGTAAAATAATTAATTTAGTGTTTTTGTGAATGTTATATTTCAAATCTGGAGAAAGAAAGGAGGAAAATGACATAACAAGGGCAAAAATGAACAACAAATGCAAATAGTGTTTGCGTCAGTATAACATAAAAAAAGAAAAAATAAATAAAAATAAAAAATATCTATTCAAGTTCACATGATTCATGTGATCAGGCACATGGGGCTGATTGATCATGGAAATGAAAAAAATAATAAATAAATAATAAAATAAAATAAATAAATAAAATATATTAAAATAATAATGAATAAGAGTTTTAGGCTACTATAAATAGCCCCTTATTTCGCCTAATTCTGGCACCCCTCAACGCCCTTCAAGCATTTCCTTCTTTCATTCTCCTACTGAGCCTCCTGCTTGGCAGTCTTTCCTTTAGGAAAGAGATGCTATTAGAGTACTCCTCAAACCCTATTGAAAATAATAAAATAATATGTCTAAATTAGTTTAGAGAGTCTAGTGAGGTAGAGATGATCTCGTATTCATAGTATTCTCATATGGATTTTATCTCTATATCTATGTTGTAATGCTTATATTTTTATAGAATAAATTATATTTCTATGTTTTTAATCAATATTGTTAATATTGTTATGTTGCCCAACTCTTGCATAAATTAAGTCATGTTTTCTTTATGTAATTTAACTGTATTGTGTAATTAATATTAATAATACTGAAATCATGCCCGTTTATTAAGTTGAGTTTCTATCGCATTATAGACATGGACTGGCATGTTATATGCTTGGTAAGGCTTGATTTATTATCGACAGAGAATGACATAGTGTATTCTTAAACCATTTAATAAGACGAGGTGCTGTCAGAATTAACGCAAAATTTATTCCATTAAAATGCATTAATTTTGATTTGTTATAATTTTTTCTATCCTAAAATTATGCTAATTATAATTGTAGTGATAGTGGTTACAATTTTAATAGTTAGTGCATCAAATCATCAGTGAGAGATGATTATTTTGCTACTTTTTATAGAAACACCCTTATTGCATTATGGCTTACTATATTTTTGCTTTCGGTTGACTTATAAAATTAGTGGAAGTGCTTGCTACGCATGAGAAAGGATATAATAAATCAAATGCTTTAGATGATTATTATTTAAAGTTAAAATTCCATATCAGTTACGAAACATATAAGGGATTCTCAAAGCTTCACCGTTTTAATTTTATGTTTTAAATTTTAAATTAAAAAATTACAAAAAATATTCCTTTTATTTTAAACTTGGTTTTGAAAAACCGTTTGCCTTTTTAAACTTTTATTTTTAACAATCTCTTGAGTTACAAATTTCTTATCTCCTTGTGGATACAATAACCTTTCTATATTACAAACATCTGCCGTTTAAGAAAAAGATTTTAGGCGACACGAACATGTGTGTAACATAGATATAGAGAGGGAAATTTATCTATTTTATTTTAGTGAAATATGTGATTTCAAAATTAAAATAAAGGAAACTTGTGGAATTAATTGGGTCATTCATTCTCTATAAGTAGAGACCTCTTCTATTTATTCAATGCATAGTTAAGAGTCTTGGTTAGACTGTGAAATTTTTGCTAGTTTTTCCCCAATAGTAGGCTTGTAGAAGATAGAGGAAAAAAGAAGAAATGTTCCCCCATTCCTAGTTTAGTTTTACTCATGTGTTGAGATTAGTAGGAGAGAAAAGTGAGCATGTGATCACCCAGTAAACCCTATTTCCTTCTATGTCCACATGTATGTCTATTCGGTGTCGATGACTAGGTGAGGAAGACAATGGTTTCATTAGAAAACTATTCTTATAAAAGAGCTCTGACCTAATTGCTTCATTCGGGTAAGCATAAATTGTATATATATTTATTAAGCATTAAATTTATATGCTATATAGCGTTATCTTATAAAAGCTCTATGAAAATTTTTGTTATATATGTTCCACACTTTTATCACGTTTCCACATATTTTCTCCAAAATCATTTTACAAAACCAACAATTGGTATCAAAACTGGCTATATAATATATTAATTTAGATGTTAATTATGAGGTAATGGATTTTAAATATATATATATATATGTTCTCTACATTGTATGTATGTGATGGATAGAGACTTTGCATTAATGTGTATGTTTGAATATTTTATTCTTGCGACGAATGATGAATGATGAACGTATGGATGGTGGATCTTGGTCATTAAGAGCAAAAATAAAATTTTAAATTATTGCTTAAAAATAACTGGTTTTTATAATTATGGAACAAAGTAAGTTCCTATGGGTATGGTGGTTACTGATCAAAATAAAAATATTTGCATATCTTAATTGCATTTAATGATTTGGTGTTTTATATGACTTGCTATAATAGGTTAAGCAAACATTTAGTCTATTAACATTAATTAAAAAATTTGTTTTTTATCGTTTAATTCTCTAACTAATATATGATTGCCAATAGTTGATAAACCTTTATAATACTAGCATTAATGACTTCATATATTCTATGCACGGAGCCATTTTTTACCTTCCCTAAACCTACACTCATAAATTAACTCGCACGACAACAACAACAACATCAACAACAACTATTACTACTACTACTACTACTACTGCTGCTGGTGCTGCTACTACTTTTATTTATAATTACCATTTTTTGTTTTGAAGATGGAAATATCATTCTAAATTTTAGAGGTACAAACATTAATTATAACACAAATAACCCTAACATAAAAAGAGACTCAACCCAAAGCGTCAATTGGATCCACCATTAAATTTGAAGCAAAAGCCCATGGTGCAAAAATTATACTAGATTCCAACCAAAAACTCCAATGGACATGGTAAATTTCAAGCATACATAAAACTCTTTTAAAAAAACTGCCATAATCGATGAAAAAAATCAATTGATTAAGACCTAAGGAAACCATTGAACAAAGGTCAACCAATACCCTATGTAGAAACAAATCTGACGAACTAAATACTCAAACAACAGTAGAAAGTGGGAAAACCACTTGCGTTTTTAGTCAACAAAATCAAAGAAAAGTAAAAATGCAAGAAAATAAATAAAAGGCGGAGCCAACATTGTCTATATTAGACCCAAGTAAAATCTTAAAATAAATGGGCTTCCAACGATAAGAATGAGACAATTGGTGATGAGACAATATCTAAACTAGAGAGAGACAAAATGAGATCTATTACAAACAAAGAAAAAGCCTTCCAATGAACCACCGAATCACCGCGCATGGACATGGAGTGCTTTGCTGACACCAAACACCCATTATTAGGATACTAGGAATTTCTTATTTCTTATTTTTTTTTATTGTTATTTCTGTTTTTGATAATAAGACAAAGTAAAGAATATTCTAGAGAAAGTTTGTTAGCTAACAAACTCTAAGACTATTACCCTCCATATATTTCGTTTTTGTACCTCCGTTGGTAAGGCAATGAGAATGAGCTCTTTCACTTTTTTCTGCTCAGCATTTGTAATATGGTATCAGAGTGAATTTACCTTCTACCTTGCCACCTTGTTCCTCTGATTTTTCTGCCTTGCCACCTTGTTCCTCTGATTTTTCTTACTTTGCTTTTCTTTCTCTCCAACAATGGCACGTGGAGGTCAAAATAACAACAATAATAGTTTTCAACCCCTCACTCCTCCTTCTTCCTCTACTACTTCTTTTCCTCAAAATAGTGGAAATTCTTCCCCCATGGACGATATTCATAGGCCTTATTTTCTCCATAGTGGCGATCACCCTGGTCTCACTCTTGTCTCTCATGTTCTTACAGGCCCCAATTACAATACCTGGAGTCAGGCTATGCTGATGGCCCTTAATGGCAAAAATAAGCTTAGCTTTGTTGATGGAACTCTACCACAACCACACACGAAAGATCCCACCACCAGCGTTTAGTCTCGTTATAATAACATGGTTATCTCATGGCTTCTCAATGCTGTCTCTAAGGAGATTGCTGATAGTCTTCTATATCTTGATACTGCTCAAGCCGTTTGGTTGGACCTTCATGATCAATTTCATCAAAGTAATGCTCCACGAATTTTTCAGATCAAGCAACAGTTGAATGGCCCCACTCAAGGGTCTCTTGATGTTAACACCTCTTATACTTGACTGAAAATTGTATGGGATGAGCTAAAAAATTATCAACCAATCTTAGTGTGCCAATGGGGTGGTATGAAAGCCTGGATGGACTATCAACAATAGGAATATGTGATGCGATTTCTAATGGGTTTGAATGAATCTTATGCTGGAATGCCTGGAATACGTGGCCAAATCTTGATGATCGATCCCCTGCCCTCTGTTTTGAAAGTGTTTAATCCCATCATTTAAGAAGAACGACCACAAACAATTGGATTTGGTTCCTCTTCATTGGAAAACTTTTTGGCCTTCAACACTCCCTCCTCGTCACCTCTTCTTCCAACACGGACAGCCGCCGCCTCCTCTTTTTCTCCACATTGCCCTATCTGGTCATATTGTGGAATTATAGGACATATAGTGGATCGTTATTATAAGCTGCATGGTTTCTCGCCTGGTTACAAACCCAAACCCAAGGGTTCTCAATCTCAACAAGCCCAAGGACAACATGCCCAGCACTCCCTTCAATCCACAACTCATGCAGTTGTTGATTCCTCAAAATGATAGCCGTTTTCTCTCGCAGCTGCGACAGACATGATGCCACCATTAGGAACTCTTTCCACTAAACAAGTTTAGCAGCTTATTGCCTACCTCAGCTTGCAACTCCATGACCATGCTCATGACACATCTGAAAATTTAACAGCTTCGGGACCATCCATTTTTCATATCTATGGTAACTTCCCTTTTGCTTTGTCTCTTTTTCACCCTTTTGTACCTCATGATTCCTGGATAATTGATATAGGTGCTACGCACCATGTTTGTTGCAATCTTTCCCTTTTCCCTCACTCTACCATCACTGATCATACCACTGTCACCTTACCAAATGGACACACTGTTGCCATTACTAGAGTTGGTACTGTGAAATTGTCTGATTCTTTGGTCTTGCACAATGTCTTGTTTGTTCCTATGTTTTCTTTCAATCTAATCAGTGTCAATGCTCTTACCTTAAGCCATCATTGTCATGTTAATTTTCTCTTTACTTCATGTCTCATTTAGGACCTCACTTAGGGCTCGACGATTGGGAGGGGTAGACATCAAGGCAACCTTTACTTTCTTGAAATAGAATTTTCAAATTGTAATTTTTCTTTTTCATGTTCCGAAATGTCCAAAAGTGATATTTAGCACTATTGGCTTGGCCATCCATCTCCTATAAAACTTCAACTTCTACATAATAAATTGTAAATTCCTGCCTCATTATATCATTTATCTTCACACTATCAAATTTTTCATATGGCAAAACAAAAACGACTTCCTTTTGTTTCTCATAATAATGTGTCCCCTAAACCTTTTGACTTGGTTCACATTGATATTTGGGGAGCCCTTCATGTTCCAACTCTTGTTGGGCACAAATACTTTCTTACTATTGTTAATGATTGTACTTGTGCTACTTGGATTTATCTTTTACAGGCCAAATTTGATGTTCTTAATATTTTTCTAGATTTTTATAACTTCATTTTGAATCAATATAATACTAGTATTAAGTCAGTTCGGTTTGACAATGTCTCGAAATTGGCATTCATTGATTTCTTTCATTCTATGGGTATTCTTTCTTGTCACTCTAGTGTGTATACACCTGAACAAAACTCTGTTGTTGAATGCAAACATCAACATATTCTCAATGTAGCCCATGCTCTTCTTTTTTAATCTTCTATTCCTCTTTGCTATTGGGGAGATTGTGTCATGACTGTAATATAGTTAATTAATCGAACTCTATCTCCATTACTCTCTAACAAAACTCCATTTGAGCTTTTGCACAATAAGAAACCATCATATGATCATCTTCGCACCTTTGGATGTCTGTGTTATGGTTCAACTTTTCCACACCATCACTTAAATTTTTCCCCTCTTGCTTGAGCTTCAATGTTTCTTGGATATCCTTTTGGTTATAAAGGGTACAAACTCCTTGATTTAGAGACCAACAAAACCTACATTTCTCGTCATGTGATGTTTTATGAATCTATATTTCCTTTTGCCAATTCTCAACCTCATTCTACTCTTCATGATTTTTTTACTAATCGTATTCTTCCTACTTCTATTTCAACCTCTATTGATATATCATCTCTTACTACATCTTCTAGACCTCCTATTGACTGTGTGCCCTCCTCTTTTGTTTCTTCTTCTAGGCCACAACGAGTCACCAAACCTCCGTCTTACTTGTTTGATTATCATTGTTACTTAGCCTCTCATCCATCCTCAACCTTTGTTGTCACTCCTTCCCTTTCTACCTCTCATCCAATTTCAAACTTCCTCAGCTATCACAAGTTATCACCATCTTTTCGCAAGTTTGTTTTAGCCATCTCATCACATTGAACCACAAAATTTCTCCCTAGCTGTTTCTTCATCGATGTGGCATGATGCCATGAATGTTGAGTTGTAGGCTTTTGAAAGTAATAACACGTGGTTTATTGTCTCTCTTCCTCATGGAAAACATCCAGTGGGATGTAAATGGGTGTACAAGATCAAATTTCAACCAGATGGAATCATTGAAAAGTATAAAGCCCGTCTTGTGGCTAAAGGTTACACGCAACAAGAAGGTATAGATTTTCTCGACACTTTTTCTTCGATGGCCAAACCTGTTACTGTTAAAATGTTGCTTTACCTAGCTGCCATTTTGGGTTGGTCTCTCACTCAACTTGATGTTACTAATGCTTTCCTCCATAGACACCTTATTGAGGAAGTTTATATGACTCTACCCGTGGTTATGCTTGTAAAAAGGGGGAATCCTTGCCTTCTAATGCTGTTTGTAGACTTCATAAATCCATTTATGTTCTAAGACAAGCGTCTCACCAATGGCTCCACAAGTTCTCAACTATGTTGCTTGAAGAAGGCTTTACACAATCGAGTTGTGATCATTCCCTATTCACCAAGTCTCGTGGTGTTTCCTTCTTGGACCTCTTGGTATACGTTGATGATATAATCATTGTAAGCAATAATCAATTGTCCAGGGACACTCGGAAGGCTGCTTTGAATAAAAGTTTTAAGATGAAGGATTTAGGTAATCTTAAGTATTTCTTGGGTATAGAAGTTGCTAGATCAGCTGCTGGTATTTCTATCTGTCAAAGAAAATATGCTCTTGAGTTGATATCAGATAGAGGACATTTAGGTTGCAAGCCAGCTTCTATTCCCATAGAACCAGCCAGCTTCTATTCCCATGGAACCAGCCTTGAAACTCTCCCAATCTGATGGTGACTTGCTTACTAATCCTACAAGCTACCGAAGATTGATTGGAAAACTTATCTATCTTACCATTACAAGACCTAATCTTAGTTATTCTGTCAATCGCCTTAGTTAATATTAACAGCACCTTACACAACTCATCTCAATAAAGCTATACGTATCTCACAATATGTCAAGAAAACTCCAAGTAAAGGTCTTTTCTTCCCTTCAATGTTGACACTTCAGCTTAAAGCCTTCTTTGATGCAGATTAGGGCACTTGTCCTGACACTCGTTGCTCACTCTCTGGATTCTACATATTTCTTGGTTCCTCTCTTATTTCTTGGAAGTCCAAGAAACAATAGGTTGTTTCACGCTCTTTAGCAGAAGCAAAGTACCAGTCTATGGCCAATGCTACTTGTGAAATCATTTGGCTGATTAGCTTACTTAAAGACTTTCATGTTATTCATCAAGATCTAGCTCTTCTTTACTGTGATAATCAAGCTGCTCTATATATTGCTGCCAATTCGGTGTATCACGAGCACACCAAGCATATCGAGACCGATTGTCACTTTGTGTGTGAACGAATTCAAGCTGGACTCTTAAAAACTATGAATGTTTCAACTCAAAATCAATTGGTGGATCTTTTTACCAAAGCCCTTCATCCAGCCAATTTTCAACTTTTTTTGGCCAAGATGGGAATCCACAATCTGTATTCTCCATCTTGAGGGGGGCATATTAGGATATTAGGAATTTCTTATTTCTTCTTTCTTTTTTTATTGTTATTTCTATTTTTGACAATAAGACAAAGTAAAGAATATTCTAGAGAGAGTTTGTTAGCTAACAAACTCTGAGACTACTACCGTCCATATATTTCGTTTTTCTACCTCCGTTGGTAAGGCAATGAGAATGAGCTCTTTCACTTTTTTTAGCTCAGCATTTGTAATACCCATTAAGTCACTTCCTCCACCAAAAGCAATGAGATCCCAAGGAGAGCAAAACTCGTAGGAAGTAGCCCTACTAAAACATTTATCCTCTCTAGAACAGCCTTCAAAGACATGCCAATAACCTTTTCCAACAGTGTAGAAAAATACCCTATCCACCTCCTTAAACACGTCTTCCACCACCACCATTTGCGAGATGTATGCACCTTAATGCCTCTTACCCAAGATCGAGAGTCCGGTGAAATGACCCACTCAAAGGTGACAGGACTTCACACAATGACACACTAGGGGAACCTTGGAGAATGGTAAAAAGAGGAAAAATCTAATGTGTTTGCATGTAATTCTAGAATAGTATCATTTTTAGGGTTGCCATTAGGTGATATTATCAGAATAGTAATTTTATCTTTCAAAGATTTGTATAAGTGTTTTTTTAGCAAAATGATTAAAGTTGATTGGTGTAATGGGAGATCTTGAAATAAATCTAATCATACTATGATCAAATTTCAACAACAATTGCAAGAGCAGTTTCAATGCAAACCAAATGAAAAGAAAATTAGTTGACAAAATATTTTGTCCATTCCAAAAAGACTAATTTTGTTTTGGTTGATGAAGGTGCTTATTTTGGTGATTATGGCAATAGTTTTCATGATGTTCTTATTTTTAATTTTGTCTATTGGTTTTGGTGGAAATTGTAGTCATGTATTTTATAGTGGAAACAAGGCCTTTCAACAGCTAGCTTTGCATGCTTTGATTTCCCCTTTCGACATTGTAGGCACGAGTTCTTTGACTTTGTTTATATTTTATGGTGTTTGGAACTTTGTTTATATTTAATACTATTTGGGCTGACTTATGCAGTATTTGACAATATGAGTTAGAACCAAAACTTTTGGTTGCTTCAGTGTAAAACTCTCACATATTATAATGTTAAAGAAAAAGTGTGTTATGGTGTAAAGCTCTTATATGCTATAGTGTTTTTGACAAAAATTGATTCAAACTGTTGAATCTAACTAATGCTCTCAAACACCACTTCAGCATATCACTTGAAAAATTTCCATATTGGACTATGAATATTAGTTTAATCATATATATATATATATTCAAATCAATAGATTTTTCATCAAAATCTATTAAATTTTTAACTGAATAAATCATGTGCAATGCATGTGACATTATTTTGGAGGGCATTTCAGCAAAATAACAGTTACAACAAAAAGTAAAATTATTAAATAAAGAAAAATCTAAAAAGAAAGAAAAATAGAATAAACTAATTGCTTAACTCTCTAGAACACAATTATGAACAACAGGATCTGGGCAACGGCCAATGGGGACGTAACTGGGGTTCTGACAATGGCAATCTAAGCAATGTGGTCATGAGAGAAGAGGATTCGAGTGATGGGAATCTGGCTTGCTTCTCGCAATGGTGACAAGCTCGCAATGAAGAAGCTGATTTGAGTTGCTAAATAATGGTCTTAGCAAATTTTCCCCAATCAATTTTGATTTTTATTGCCCACAGATTGTTCCCCAATCAATTTTGTTTTTGTTTTTATTGGTGTTCCAATTTGTGAGCAAATACATCAAATCTAATACTTAGGGACAAGCTTGGAGGCCTAGGACTAAGTGATCAAGTGGCTATGAGTTTGAAAAAATGAAATAAAATTGACATTGCTTAGCAATATTGATTTTGGTTCAAAAGGTACGAGTTTATGGGTTAGAGGAGAGAGGTTGCAATGATCATTAATGTTGTGATGAATATTGTTGGGGTAAAATTTAGGTAGGCCCAAAATTGTCTATAGGCCCAAATGGCCCATAGTGGTAAAATGGGTCGAATTAATAGAAGTGAGTTAATCAACGTGAGGACTACGAATTGAATTCATTTCATTCGAGCGGCTCGATCTTGCTTCTATCCATATTGCATCGGTTGTTGAAGGTAAATCAGACTCCTCTCTAAATGTCCGACTGGATCGATCGCCATGAGTTGATAGTTATTAGCACAAATTGGTGGTTACTTACATGTCTGATCATGAACCAGAAAGTGGGGAAAGCACAATTCTTGTAGCATATTACAGGTCGCCATGTGTCCCACTATTACAGTTGCCTACAACGCATTACTCCACTTCGTCAAATGGTTGGAGGTGGCGACTCATCCCTACTGTATATAAAGGGATAGGTTGTTTATTGTAAGGGATATAGAATAGCATACAGAAACTCTACCGAATTGAATTCTCATCGTTTCTTTATGCTCTCTTATAATCTGTACCTAGAAATCATGTTATAGTGAAGTATAGTGGACGTAGCTCTTTTAACAGAGTGAATTACTCTAAATTCTACGGCATTATTTTATTATGTCCATTGCAGTTTGATCTTGTGCATTCACTTAAGAGTTAACAGGTCCAATAAACGGTGATTTGAGGGCCCAAGTTCCTTGAACAAAATTCAAACAATCCAAATTAGCATTTTCAATATTTGATTATAGATTTACCATCTACAATTTGGTGCCTACCATGAGGCCTTCAGATCATCAACTCTAAGATCTCTACCTCAATCGCAAATGGCTTAAAACACTGACAACCAGCATGTTCCTGAAACTCCAATTGAAGAGACTGATAATTCCCTAGGTCAACCACTGATGGAAGCCGTTATGGCAGAAGTGGAAACTCTAAAGAAAATGCTCCAGGAGCAGGCAACTCGTTCTCAAGAATGCGACAGAAGATTGGAGCAATTCAGTAGTGAGAATTCAGCCCTGAAGAGCCAAATTAGCTATTAGAACTCGTAGATGCCCTCATTATCCTATTATCACCTGTACTATGGGTATTCGACATACCCAGTATCAATGGCGGCACAGTGACAATTCCAAACGCCACAGCAAGGAAGACAACAATCCCCCTATAGCCCGACTGGTAGGATGCAGCTGTTGTACACACCCTCAACTCTAGCATTAGCAACTACCCTAGCAACAACCACAATAGTAGCTTTGACAGTCGTAGCAACTCCTGCTATAGCAACGGCTATGACGATAATGAACGTTCGCGTGGAATCAAGTCTACGAAATGATGTAGTAGATAAAACTGAAAGGACAGTTGAAGTGACAGTTCGATTTGAAGATGTGCCAACACAGACTCTGTTAACTCTAGAGTCAATTCTGTAGATGATGAAAGAGATGCTCAAACAGAAAACTAAGCTCATGGAGGAGAAGATTGACCAGAAGGCTTCAAAAGCAACAAGCAAAACACCAGCATTTGATGACATCTCGAAGAACATTTGAGAAACCCCGTTTACAAGAAAAATCACTTCAGTTGTATCGCTGAAGTATAAAAATCTTGTGTTTGCTCACTTTGACAAGACGTCCAATCCTAAGGATCATTTATTGCAATACAAGAATGTAGTTAGTGCAACAAGCATACCGGATTTGATCCTTGATGAAGTGATGTGCAAATTGTTCACGTAAAGTCTCAAGGGGCTCGCTCTTTGATGGTTTAGTAATCTTCCCACTAGCTCGATCGATAGCTTTAAAGAACTGGTGGATTCATTCGTCAAGGCCTATTCTATGCACTTAAAACTGGGAATACCACCAAAGACTTCTGGTCAGTCATTCAAAGCCTAGGCAAATCCTTGTGAGCGTATATTAAACGATTCAGTAAGACATTCTCTGAGATTTTAAATTTGGAAGATGGAGCAGCTCGAAAAGCACTGAAGAAAGGACTACTACATAAATCCTCTTTCAAGAACAGCATATGCTACGATTACCTACATACTATCTAGGAAGCTTTAAATAGGGCAAAAAGGTGGATTGATCTGGAAGAAGAAAACAAGTGATGCGAAAAAGAAATGGCTAGAAACTATGATCAAATTAGATGAGTAAAGAGACAACGACAACCATGGACGGTTCGAAGAAGATGGACAAGGATGCCTCTAAAAAGGGAATGGAGGAGAAAGGAAGAGAAACTGAGGCCAAATAGGGCATTGTCGCCACCAAAGTATGCCTTGAGCATATCCCCAATGGCACTTGTTTCACAGCTCAAGGGAAAAGATTATGTCAGATGGCCAGGCAAGATGGTACCGAGCCGTACATATGACCAGTCAAAGTACTACGAGTTCCATTGAGATATGGGGCATTTGACGGTTGACCGTAAGGGATTGCGGTCAAAAATTATAGAGCTACTTAAAAAGGGACATCTAAAAGAGTATTTGTCCAAAAGAGGAAGAAAAGTCTACAGGCTCGATAAAGAAAGTGGAGGATAGAAGGATTGTCAAGCCCAAGAAAAGACACCATCACCACCACCAATAAGGAAGGTCATAGGAGCCATTTGTGGAGGCTTTGTTCTTAGTGGCGATTCCGTAAACTAGATGAAGGCTCACCAGTGACGAGCAAGCCAAGCTACTGTCAGGTCAATAACAGATGAATACAGTGAGCACATTATTTCTTTTTGAAGTAACGAGACATTCGGGCTTGACACTTCACATGATGATGCTCTGGTTATTAGTTGACAATGGAAGTTCTGCTAATATCTTGTTCCTCTCAATGCTGAAAGAGATGGAAATTGGCAAAGAAGAGATTAAGAAATCTGCCATGTCATTTGCAAGTTCAATGGCGAAGCGTTGACAACCATTGGGAGAATCAAACTCCCGGTTTATGCAACGGGTGAAAACAAGATGACTAGTTTTCTCATTATGGATTACCCTTCGGGGTATAACATCATTCTCGATGGCCTTAGATACATGCCATGAAGGCTGTCCCATCGACATACCATCAGAGGACAAGGTTCTAGACAAAGCGAGGGATCAGTACGAGGAAGCTAGGAAGCAACACAGAGCTACTAAGCTATTGTTATAAAGCAAAAGAAGGCCTTATAACAATTACAAAAAAGTGAATAGAATGGATCGAGCAATCAAGATTGCATTGAATCGGTTTTGGAATAGCTTGATGAAGTTTAAATCGATCTAAAAGACAAAAGAAGCATAGTGAAGATCCCAAATTATTGATTTTTTGAAATCGGTCACAACTTGACCCCGAGGTAAAATCCCAAATTATTTATTTTCTAAAAGCTTACAGTTATTATTTTGCATGGTCTCATGCAAATATGCCATGAATAGATCTAACCATAATCTCACATTGGCTCAACGTTGATCTAGACCATAGACCGGTATGGCAAAAAAGAAGAAAACTTGGAATTGAGTGAAACAACATTGTCAAGGATAAAGTGAGAAAATTACTCGAGGCTGGGTTTATTTGTCCTATATAGTACCTAGATTGGCTTGCCAACATGGTGATTGTGACGAAGAAAAATGGGAAGTGATGAATGTGTGTTGATTTCATGGATTTAAACAAAGCCTGTCCAAAAGACAGTTACTCGTTGCCACATATCGATTCACTCGTCGATGCAACAACTGATCATGAAATTTTAAGCTTTCTCGACGCATTCTTTGGCTATAACTAAATCCTTCTACACACGAATGACCAGGAGAAGACTGCTTTTATTACTGAGCAAGGGATTTTCTATTTGAAGGTTATGCCTTTCGGGTTAAAGAACGCGGGAGCCACCTACTAAAGGCTGGTCAACATGATGTTCGAACAGCAAATTGATAAGAATATGGAAGTGTATATTGATGATATGTTGGTCAAGTCTTTGTAGGCCTACCTCCACATTCAACATCTACAAGAATGCTTTGACGTTCTTTGAAAATACAGCATGAAGCTGAATCTGGAGAAGTGTACTTTTGGAGTGGTGAGCGATATGTTCCTGGGTTACCTCATGACAAAGCAAGGAATCAAAGTGAACCTAGACCAGATCAAAGCCTTCCAATTGATGCCATCACTGAGAACAAGCGCAAGATATAGAAACTTACTGGTCAAGTCATTGCATTTAGTCGATTCATAGCCTAGTCCACGGATAGATGCCTTCCATTTTTCTAGTTGCTCAAGAAAAATACGAAGTTCGAATAGAATGAATGATGCGAAGAAGCATTCCAGGAATTGAAGAGATACTTGACCACTTCGCTAATCCTCTTAAAGCCTAAAAATGGAGAGCCACTTTATCTGTACTTGGCGATTTTAGAAACTACAATGAGTTCAGCCTTAGTCCAAGAGGAAGATGTAGTCCAAACACCAGTTTTCTTTGTAAGCCACACTATGCTAATGTACTCTATTATTGAAAAGCTCGCCTTTGCACTCGTCATGTTAGCTCGAAAGCTCTGTCTGTACTTTTGCCTTACTCGATGCGAGCTATCCTACATAAATCAGACGTCTTCAGAAGACTGACAAAATGGGCCTTTGAGTTGACAGAGTTCAACATCGAATACAGACCTCGGACGACACTAAAAGCTTATGTGCTTGTAGATTTTGTCGCTGAATTAAGGTATAGGCCGGACGAGCAAGGATCGAAGCGATGGACCACGTAAGTTGATGGATCCAGCAATGAAAAGGGATCAGGAGTAGGAGTGTTATTGAAGTCACCAACTGGCGAGGAAATCGAGTAGAGTTTTTGACTAGGATTCAAAGCCATGAATAATGATGCCTAATACAAGGCTATGGTTGCTTGTATAAGGCTTGCTGCCACACTAGGGGCTTTGAACTTGTTGTGGAAAGCGACTCCACATTGATAGTTAACCAGATAAACGGGGACTATGAAGCTAAGGACGAGAAGATGCTTTCATACTTGAAGCTGGTAAGCAAGCTTAAGGCCTAGTTTGATTATTTCAAAGTGAACCATGTCCCTCGAGAACAAAACTCTAGAGCTGATGTACTTGCCAATTTGGGATCTTTAGTCGAAGTTAGTGAGAAAAGAATAATCCCTTTTGAACGAATTGAAAATCCAAGCATTGAGTTGGCCGAAGAGACAAATTATGTGGACCCAAGGGATGATTGAAGGACTCCCATTGAGATGTACATACGTGACAGGTGGTTACTTAAAGACAAGCAAAGAGCTAGGCAGTTCAAAGTTCAAGCCACAAGATATTGCTTGATTGATGAGAAGCTTCACAAGTGCTCTTTTACAGGTCCTTATCTCCGTTGCCATGGGGAAGATGAAGTTAAGAAAGTCATCCGCGAAATACATGAAGGCTCATGTGGCAACCACTTAGGAGGAAGATCATTGTGTAACAAAGTTAAAAGGCAAGGTTTCTACTAGCCAACCATGTAGAGCGATTGTGAGAACTTTGCTAGCTAATTCTACAACTGCCAGAGACACACGCCAACCATTCATCAACTTGCTAAGGAACTTTCTTCAGTCAGTTTGTTGTAGTCGTTCATGAAGTATTTGATGGATGTTGTCAGATTGTTTCCTCTTGCTCTTAGGCAAGTCAAGTATCTCCTCATCCTTATGGACTATTTGTCTAAATGGATTGAAGTTGAAGCATTTATAGATGTTAAAAAGCGAGACATCGAAAGATTCATTTAGAAGAATATTATCTGTTGATTCAAAATGCAAAGGGAGATAGTCACTGATATTCATTTCCTCGTCCTTTAAGAAGTTTTGTCATGATTGAGACATTATTTTAAGCTTTTCCACACTAAGGTAACCCGTGAGTAAACAAGCAGGTAAAGGCAAAGAATAAGATGATTGTGAAGAACCTAAAGAAGAAATTGGAGGCTAGGAAAGGATGTTGGGTCGATGAGCTCCCCATGGTGCTTTGGGCCTACTCCAAGAAAAGTGACTAGTGAATCTCCTTTTTTACTTATGTATGAAATAGAAGCTGTCATTCTTGCAAAGGTAGTCGTTTGAGATCTTCGAGTTGATTACTTACTCCTAAATGAAGCGAAGAATAATGAAATAATGCGGGATGCATTAGATTTGATAGACGAAAAGAGGGATAATACCTTCTATCACCTTGGGTGTTACCAACAAGTAGTTGCCATGTATTACAACCAGAAGGTGAAAGTCAGGAAGTTTAAGGAGGGCAAACTCGTACTTAGAAAAGTCTTTTAGAATACCAAGGAAGCTTATGTTGGAAAATTGGTAGCTAACTAGGAAGGTTCTTATCGAATTCGATCTGTTGCTCGAGACGGGGTTTACAAGTTGGAAAAACTTAACGGATCGATCATTCACAAAAGTTAGAATGCACACCACTTGAGGAAGTATTATGTTTGAATCTTCCAAATTTCATCTAGGTTTTTTATTTGTTCTATGTAATTGAACTACATTCAACTTGATCCCTACGCATGGGTATGTAGACAACTCGTGAACTATAAATAAGTGTAGCTGCTTTATTAATTCAACTATTATTTTGACATGATAACTGCCAACAAGTTCTTAGATCAACTTAATCTGATTTTTGTTTGCCATGTCTAGGGCTTTAACTTTGGACATGATCAACTCGTTCTGAATTCACTCCTGAGAAGCCATCTTTATGGCTTAAGTTTGGACTTGATCCACTCAATCCGAATCCACTCATGCAATGCCATCTTCATGGCCAAATAATTTATTTTCCCTTCCCGCCCAACCAATAGAACTAATGTCATTATATGATCACAAAGACAAATCTAATATAATGTAGATTTGTAAGCAATTCCCTGTGATCCTCCTTGCTAAAGAGAAATTAGAAATCCTCAAGAATTCTCCCTTTGGGATTTTTTCCTTGTCAATTTTTTTTTCTTTTGTTAGGAATAAACACTATTACAAATAGAGCTATTAGCGATGACATTTACATCATTTGCAACGACAAAACGTTGCAATTATAGAATTTTTTGGGATGACATGTCGTCACATCTCACCCTTATTTGCCTCAACATATCATCGTAAAAAAGAAAAAATACGTTATCATATTTGCAACGACATATTGTTGCAATTATTTTTTGGCACCACACCTTTTTGACGCGAAGGTGCTTGCACCAATTTATGTAGTTAATCATTGCAAAAAACACTCTGTACATGTGGCAATCAATATTTAATTATTTGCGACGACAAAGTCATCGCAAATATTGATGGTTTATAGCTATCTACAGTTGTCATCAACAACGGCGGTGGAAATATTTGTGACGACATAGTGAAAATTTAATTTTTTATCAAAATTTTGGTGGAGAAAAGGGCACTATATTTAATATTTTTTGAGATAACATTTTTGGGACTCTATGTATAAATGAATCTGAGTGCTCCTCTTCCCCTATTTCTTCTAGTGATTCTTCTTCTCCTCCAATTTCTTTATGTTTTCTCTATCTTATTCCACCTCAAATCTCTCCCAAGCTTCTAAAAACACATAAATTCATGAGTTTTGTATTGTAGGAACTCATATTATCAAACAATATTCATATAAATCTCCCTAAATTAGAAAATCCTCAAAATTTTTCTCGGTTAGATTTTGGAGTTTTTTGGTTGTTTTTCAGCTATCTAACATTGAAGTTTTTGCTACTATCCTTGTTTTTTAACCCTCGTTCTTAGTGGGTTTTAGATTATATAAGTTTTCATTTTTTTGGTATTTGGAATTTTAGAATTGTGTTCTTGATTGGATTTTTGGAATTGTGAATATGTTAGTTGGATTATGAATTATTGTTGAATTATGAATTATGATTGTGATTTTGTAAGAATATGGATTGTTGTAGAATTAGATTTTTAGGATTGTGATATTTGTAAAATTATGATATTTGATATTTGGATTTTTTAGATTGTGATTGTTGTTTAGGATTGTTAATTGTGATTGTGATTGTTTTTGAAATTGTGTATTTAATTAAATTAGTAACAAGTTGGTTTATCTAAGTGGATTGGGTTGAAAATAAAATTAAGTTAATATAGTATAAAATTATTTTTGATGCATTATAATAATTAAAAAATTGAAAGAATAAATGTCGAAGTTATTAATAATAAAAATTTAAATATCACATTCAAAGGTTTTATTACAAATTAAAAAATGAAAATAAAGAAATAAAAATTTATAATTAACAATTAATGAACTAATCAATTAATTAAATATAAAGTAAAATAATGTAGTAAATCGTTATTATACATTGGTGAACAATATCATAGTTTAATAATTATAATATTATTGTTAAGGATTAATTAATTAATATATTGTTTTAATTAATTGACATGAAAAAATAAATTGAAGTTAAAATTATTCATCATTACAAATGGATAAATAATAGTAATATTATTGTTTATGAAAACTAAGAAATTAATTTTATTTAAAAACAATAAGAATAATAAAATTATCATACAATTTGATAAGATTGCATAAAATTTAATAAAATTGAAACTTTTTTTGAAGATGGATTGGTTTGATATGTGACTTTATAGTCATCAAAAAAAAAAAAAACAATGTACGCAAGTACAAATTTTTGTTATTCTTTTCAAGTGTAAGTAGTTCGATACTCGTCCAGAAAAGAAGAGAGTTCAACAATATAAAAATAGAACAAGCATGTTTGTTAAGGACTCATGGTATGAAAATGAACCATTCATACTTGCATCTCAAGCAGAATAAGTGTTTTATGTAGATGATTATTTAACAGTCTAAATTGGAAAGTTGTTGAATACTTTGGACATTGACATATATAGGATCTTTCCAAAGCAGCTGTGGACGACGTGATGGTAGTTCAAAATATAGAGTTTGCAATTGTTGAATTAGTAACGGAACTACCTGATATTGACACCTTGACATGGAATATCCCTAATCTATTATCTGATGTTGTCACATTCAATGCTGATGCAATATTAAAAGACAAGTTTCTCGAAGAAGATGAAGAATGGGATTTGCAAGAAGAGGGTGATGAAACTTTAGATGAGTACATTGAAGTCGAAGATGACGATTCTAAAGACGATGATGATGTTAATGATGGTGAAAACATTTAAGACATTCGCAATGATGAAGAATAGATATTATATATAACTACCCTTGGTTTTATAATACTAAATTATGATATTAAACCTTTTATAGAACATAATTATTATAGAACATCATTATTATAGTACTAAATTATGATAATAAACCTTTTATTTGACAATAATTGGATATGTTTAGATAAGTTGCTACATGTGCTAGCTCCTTAAGTGAAGCACAATCTCCACCTGACCTATATAGAATGCCATTACACTATCAGTCAGGTACGTTATAACCCAATTGTAAATTTGTATGGTATATTTCGTTAACTAATTTTAATCTAAAGTGTTGCTTGATGTTTACAGCACCATATGTTACACTTCACGATTATATCGGTCGAGGAAAGGCAAAAGGTCATGAGATTGTAGCATATGTAGAGAAGTACGGAAAGGTTTTGGTCATATTTGATGAGATCGGTGGCACTTAGAAGGCTTTTGCTGATAATAGTTATGGTTTGAAAGTGCCATGGACATTTATACTCGGGATGCATGTAAGCCATTTCACGATACTTGGAACGATGTTAATGCCTAGCATAAGAGACAAATTTAGTTGTGCATGCTGGTATTCATTCAACTTCATCTTTATAGAACATAATTATTATTGAACATAATAAAAGTAATTATAATGATCTTGAATGTGTTATAGGATTGGTTTGCCTTGGATTACTAAAGGCTGGATGACATCCTCGGTGGCATGGTTGATAAGGAGCCAGCCAAGTGCTATAAGGACTGGAAGAGCGATCTCTACAAACACTTCAAAGCACTTGGAGGATTAGCAAACGAGGCACACGTCAGAGCCAATCCCCCCAAACGTCAGGAATCAAGAACACTAGGGTTGTTGTTGTGATAGATTCATCTAGGTCCTCCACCTCCTCCAAATGCCGCTGACGACAACAATGATGACATAGACAATGTTACAAATATAAATGATTAGATTGTATTTTCTTCTTTCTTCACTATTTCGATCCGTTATGTTTGGTTTGGTTTGGTTTTTATTTTATTATTGAAACAATGTACTATCAATTGTCCTTTTAAATGTAATAATAATTATTTAAAAATATTTAAAATTGAATAAACAGTATTAAAAAAATATTTGCGACAACTTTTTCGAAAAAGTCGTCACAAATAATAGTATATTTGGAACGACATTGTCATCGCAAAAGAATAGTATATTTGCGACAACTTTTTTGAAAAAGTCCTCACAAATAATAATACCATGTCATCATCAGTGCAAGTTATTGTGACTACTTTTTAAAATTGTCGTTGCTAAAAAATGTTGTCATGTCACATTATCAACGACCTTAACGACATAATTGTAGTGACTTTTTTACAACTCTTTGTCGTTTCAAAAGACCTTATTTGTAGTAGTAAAAAAATGTACATCAACTTAGATCTGGTCTATAATAATGACGGATTTCATTCAGTGAATCTTGATTTGATTGTGGTTTTCTTTTAATTTAATCATTTTGAGTGCTTACGTGTGATTTTTTTTCCCCACATATACTGCTTTTAAGAAGTCATGTTTACTTACATCAAAAAAGTAAGAGGTGACCTTTTTTTCCCCTATTAATAAAGTGTTAATTTATAAGATTAGTAATGAGAGTTTTTGGAGTCTTATAATGAAAAAAAGGAATGCCAATCTTTATGTTCTATTATTATTGATTCCATATTAAAGAGAATGTATATCAAATTTATTTAGATATTCAAATTTTAATGCTATAATTTAATGATTATATAGCTATACAAGTTGATATTTTAATAATTACATTAATAGAATTTTCATTCTCAAGTTAGTAAACACTAGGATTGTCATTCTTAAGTTAATAAACACTAAAAATAGAATAAAAAATGTTTTATTTTACATTATCAAATAGATAAATTAACACACAAAAAAAGAAATGAACGATAATCATTCCTATTATATTACTTTCTTTTTAAAATTTCATTAACTTTCTGATTACTTTCTATTATGGTTTGTTAAACACACACCAAATTTGGAAGTTTTCAAGAATATGTGTTAATGTGCCAATCAGAAAATGAACAGTATGCATAAGAAAAGGGGCACCAAAATTAAAGAGATAAAGAGATCTATATGTTTTGGAGTTTGATTCCTTATCCTTTTGGTACACGTCGACATAAAAAAATGGACAAAGAATATCCACTATAAAGAGATATTTGTAAAAGTAATAGTTTGGTTAAATTTTTCAATTATAGTTTGATTAGTTGTTATATTATTTTTTATATTTTTTAGAGGTTTTTTTAAAAAAATAAAATACCATTTTGGTTGATTGAAAATACTCAATTTGTAAAAAAAAAAAAAAAAAAGGCATGATCATATAGATTTTATTTAGTTTCTTATTTAATGTAGTAAACAAAGAAACTAATTTGAGTAGGAATGACCATGATCGTGACCTTCATCCAACCAAAATTATGATGTAAAAGCACATTCAACAAAATGCTAATCAACATGTTAATGCTAAATTTTAGTATTTGACTAGTAAAATTACTTTCCACTATAATATTATTCTTAATTTGAAATTTAATATATGTAAGAATTAACACCAAATATAATATGAAAAGTTTTAACATTTCAATGTTATCAATTAATGCATTCACTTTTTCATACAGTCATTAAAATGTCATCATTTTTAAATTATTTTAAAATTAAAATTTTGCTTTTACAAGTTTCAAAGCATAATAATATATTTTTTAAAGTACAATTGTTAGTAATTATAATAAAAAACAAAAATAGTAGCTAAAAGAACAATATGAAAAGGAGTAAAAACTAGAATAACATGAAATTTTCCATTTTCAATTTTTTTAATACAAAATATAATATCCACATTAGAGATGATTTTAAGTCCGTATCTATTTTAAATACATTGATCGTCCATAATTCTATCAGTGTTAATGTAACGCTACTTTTGTTGAGTTTAATTACAATAATACTTCTTTTCTCTAATTTTGTTAATTTAAGAAATAAAGTCCATAAATTAGACCATTGATTTTATAATAAGTTAGTCTTAGATTATATGAGTGAACAATTACAATCTGTTGGCTCAAAATATGTCCAATACAAATCCAATGTTTTTAGACAAATAATTTTGACTAAACAAACAAAAAAACTAAGAAAATTAGATAAACCACTCAATGAACACAAATAACCTTGAGAATATAGTAAGAATAAAAAGAAGAATTATCAAGATAATTGTCTTTGGACTTGTCCCTTTGCCTCTCAAATTGAAGGAATTTATTGTACATAACAAATAGAGGAATTTAATTTTTTAATAATTTCAAGAGTTATTTCTCCCTTATTACAATATTAATATTTTCCTGTTGGGTGCTTACAATTGTTCCAATTTAATCTTTGGACATATAATGCTTTTATCGCCGACCATTTCCTTGTTTGTTGATGCTTGACGACCTTTAATCTTCCACCAATTTTGAGCACACACTTGCTTGTTGAGGCCCTAGCACACGCTCATCTGTTGAGTTCCTAGCACTTTGTCAAATCCTGCCACGTGCTTGGGTCCTAACTCGTGTTTGGCTATTAACCACCTTCTAATAACTTCAAAAATGCCGTCCAACATAACTTAACCTTCAAATTATCAAAAACCCTAAATTCCTTTGTCACTTGTTTGAAAATTCTAAGATTTAAGGAGAGGCCACTAGCCACCCTTGTACCTGCATTGATTGCGCATATGCAAGCACCCTTGTTGTGTTCTAACCCCTGCCAAAATACCCTTCGTGCCTAGATCATGCATCTTGCCCCAACACGAGCATTGTGCCACTCACAGACCTTGCAGTTGTACCTTGCCCTTTGTCGTATCTCAGCGTCACTTGCCCCATTGAAAACGATAAAGAAATTTAAAGAATAGAATGCAAAGTAAACAAGTAACTATTGGCAAAACTTGAGTTTGCCTTTATGACTATAGTGGTTATAAAATCTGCTGAGATGCAAAATGAAGTAATTAAATAACTGTCTATTCTAGGCACTTAAAGTCTAACAATGTCTACATACACATATATATTAAAATATTATCAAAAATTTCAAAATATAAGATTTAGAATACCAATTATGCCCTATCGTATATTCTGGGCATATTTTCTTGTTTTTATAATAAAGCCCGTTTCAGCTATTATGTTATCAGTTTCCACAATTACCATAATTAATTTCATGAAACACCCGTTGCATTTTTCTATAATCTGCCACATTTAATTCAGTGTAATCAACTTTTTTTTTGGTAAGATTTGATTTGATATTTTCTTAATCTTCGTTTCCCTCCCAACATATTGAATTATGATTTGCTTATGTTGATTGTCAAAGTTTTAATCTCCACTTTATTTTCATAATTTCATGGTGGGATTAATAAAGCTTTTGGTCACCTGCTTGTTCGTGGCATTTTTATAACGTTGATTCATGTCCGGTAATTTGTAGTCCATCAGGCTTGTTCGTAGTAGTTGTTGGTTTTTTTTTTAAACGTTCATATCATTGACATCTTGGGTTTTATTGTTCTAATTTATGCTTAGCCATTGTCACATTTTGTTTTGCATTGGATGGTTGAGGTCTATTGGGATTATTTTTTCTGTAGGCGGTGTTGAGATTTTATGCTATCATACTATTAGTCAAAAGCATCACATCATTAATCGTTTTCATTATTTTTGCATTTTTTTTCTTTATTTATCAATTCATTGTCATATTTTCCGTTTTCAAAATATAAAAATAATTTATTATCTTATTGCTATTAATAATATGATTTTTTTATTGGAGTAAATTAGGTGGTATATGATTTGTTTACTACCAATATTATGCTCTACCATTTTTTTTCCCTTAGATTCGGACCATTTTTTTAATCTAAAAAGCTAAAATACCTTCAGATAATATATTTTTGCCCCAACTCAAAATACTTGAGATCAATTATGTCTTTATATTATTTGAAAGTTGTATGTTTAAGTAGTATAAATGAAAAACATTACCACAAAAGTGGTGTTTCTCAAACTGACCCTTTTTTGGTTTGAATAACTATGATGATGAGAAGTATATAATATCTTATTGATAATGTTTTGACAAATTGAAAATAAGATTTTATACTATTTTTATCCTTATTAATAATGACATCAACTTTATAGAAATGTAACTTTGAAATTATGAATAACTAGAAATTACAAGTTGTTTTGCTTCTTTTTAATGATTTTCATATTCACATTGAAGAAATTTTTTGACAAATTTTATAACTTGTTATTTTCTAGCAATGGAGCTTGGGATTTCTATTTTACTTAATTTTTATACTTTTTTTTTTCTGATAATCACTCATTTTTTATAGTAATGAAACAATGAACTTACAAATAATTCCAAATTATAACATGAATGACGATGATTTTCATTTCATTTTATCAATGATTTTTTTTGACCGCTTTTGGGGGTAGGGAGATGTTCTTTGGTAGGATTTTTGTCTAATGAATAATAGTGATTAATGCATTCTGATTTCAAAGAAAATAAAAGTGTAATTATTATAACAATGGAGCCTTGATAGGAAGAATAAGCTGATGGCTTAATCTCAAGCCTTGTACATAGATAAAATACTTGAGAAGTATTTTGTGAAGGATTCCAAGCAGCTTTCAACCCATGAGGCATGAAATAACACTTTCTAAGGAGCACTTTCTCATAACTCCTAAGAAAGTTGAAAGCATGATAAGACATCCATATGCGACAGCAGTTAGTATTCTTATTTTTGCTATACTATGTACAAGACTAGATATATGCTATGCGGTGGGAATTATTAGCTGGTACCAATTGAATCCAAGAAAAAAAAATCAATAAGAGTCAATGATGCATAGTCTTAAGTTTCTTTGGAGAGCAAGAATCTAAATAGTGTACCCAGGGTCGGATCTTATTCTAGTTGTTTACACTAATTCGAATTTCAATCCACTATAGATTCAAGGAAGTTAACTTTGGACTTAGTTTTTACATGTTTTGGTGGAGCTGTAATATGGAAGGGTATTAAGCAATCTGATTGCCAACTCTACCATAGGAGCCAAATAAGTTGCAGCTTTGGAAGCTGGAAAAAAGGTTGTTTAGCTCTATGGCTTCTTGAGGGATTTAGAGGTTGTCCCTATTTTTGAGCTAGCAATGATGCTAGACTATGATAGTGGCACAACAATTGCAAATGCATAAGGACCGAGAAGCCATGAAAAAGTAAAAACACATAAAAGGATAATACAATGGGTTGATGTGACAATTTGTAAGTTCAATTTGGAAAACAACCTTGCTGATCCGTTTGCAAAAACTTCATTGATGAAAAGTTTTAAGGATCAATTTAAAAGGTATAGAAATTTGAGAGATGTCACTCATGCTTTAACACAAGTGGGAGATTGTAGGGATTAATGCTTATAAAGCATGTATAATATATGTATGCATTATCCCGATTTAACATTATGAGAAATAAAGTGTTGCATTTTTAATGTATAATATTCTTTGATGTTCTCCATGATATATATGCTGATATATATGTATGCAATTATCATAAAGGTTCCAATACTTGTACAAGTCTATAATCATGTATATAAAGAGTTCGTAATATAGAGGATATGATTATGTGTACTTAGTATAAACTTTGGTTTACAATCAATAGATAAAGTTGGGATAAAATAATCTTATCCGGATTATAGCAATAATGATTACTAAATAGAGACATCAGTGTATTTGAAACACGTTAAACATAGACCAAGATAGTATTTAATTTCTTGTATAATTTCATAACGTGAAATTAGAATTCTATCACGATGATCATTTTATGGATCTTAAGATAATCATGAGGTGATTAGTGGACTCACATCTATTTACTATGTATTTTCAATGCCAATGAGTGAGATCTGTAACATCTATGATCTATACCTCGGTATATTGGAGACGTACTAATATAGGTAACTAGGAACATTACTTATAGATATGGAATTTCTAACTCCTACAAAACAAGATGTTAAGATAATATTCCCATGAGTATTAATTTAAGAACTTGGATGTAGAGAACTCGCTAATATTACCTAAATCCTCATTTATGATTTGTTCATAAAAAGGTCATGCGTTAAAGAATTAAAGAAAGTCATGGAAAACTATGACCTAGCTTTAGTTACGAATATTAATGTGGAGGGTATTATTATATGGCAAGTGATTATATCAATGGACAACCTTATTGTTAACATTCAATGTTTAAGGTTCACATAATTCTATGTATAATTTGAGAATATAGCCTCGGTTTTTGATAGTGGCACAAACTAGAGTTAATAATTATTATTAATTTAATTATGAGATAATTAAATGATAAATAATTATTAGAGCTTAAATTATATATGTCCATTGGGTCCCCTGGCTAGCTTCACAACATTCTTTTTGATGGATGAATGGAAATTTTCTTAGATTAATTTTGTCAACTAGGGCAAAATTATAATTGCACACATCGATCCACTAGAATTGTGTGTAGCACGACACATTAGAATACTAGGAGTCCATATGGCACCACATCCATGAGTTTAGAAGACAAATATCTTGCATAATCTTTATGTAATCTTTTTGTTACCCTGGTGCAAAAAAAATATCTTTTTCAAAAGTTGAAATATATTCTACAGATAATTATTTGAATTATGAGATAATTTAAATAATTAAAAAAATGATGGAAGATATTTATTTTGAAAGTTAAAATAAATAATATCTCAGTTTGAACCAAAATCAGATTTCGGACATATTCTAAATGAATATAGGATCACACAGTAGGAGGTTATTGTGGCACGTGTCACTCTCCTGTTGGAAGCTTAAAGATCATGCCCAACCACCCTTAGTAGGCATGATTCTCTATAGAATCTTAGAAGATTTTGCTCTAACTAGCTCCTACTGGTGCATTTATAAATAGGCCTTGGAGATTCTATTTTTTAAGAGACTTTTCTCTAGCTTCCATCTAGTGTTTCCTTAGCTCTTCCCTTTAGAATTTATAGAATCTCTATTGAGAAGAAAGGTTGGAAGGAGATATTGTAGAGATAATCCAAGAGATCTCACTGGTATCGATACACTAGTTGATCCAAAAGGAGGAGAACAAGAAGGATCTAAAGGTTTTGAAATGCTTGATTATTTAGAGCTATTACCAAACCCGTAAGTTTGTGAGTATTTAATTATTTGCATGGAGTATCATAAGAAAGATCCTAAAAGTTTAAAAAAAATTTAAAATTCTATTCTGATGCGTTTTACATATTTTTAGGCCTATAACCTAACAATTATGACATGACTTAAAATAATGCAACATATCATATATAATATAGTATAGCATATCCCTGATCATGCATTTCACAATTTATATGAAAACATGTAAAACATTTATTTGAAAACTATTTATATTGTATGCGAGATCCTACTTACTTGATTCCAAGCTAAGCGGTTCCATTTAGATCTCATTGTATTATAGTCTGCTAAACATCTATGAGAGTAGTCCTAGAGGAACTTTAGATGGTTATTAGTGATTTTGGGAAATATTTAATTGATGGAAATATCTTATTAGACTCAGTTACTCCAATTCACCTTGCCTCGATTTACATGTAGCTGACACTAGATGACTTCTAACGAAGCAGAATTAGCTCAAATGGAGGGCACCATTGAGTTTGGAACATCAAAAGAGTTAGGCAGTAGTTTCAAATCATCAATCAGAGGTCTGGATCACAAGACTCAAAGTCACAAAAAACTGGCCACCTACGATAGCGTGTACGATGGCTCTGAGCATTGGTTAGGGCTGAAACATTGGCTCCTACTATATTTTTGCATCATGAGTTTGATGGTGCAATCAATTTCATGAAATTTGGCCTCAAATATAGCTTATCAAAATCATAAAATTTGGAGGAAAATAGTGGTTTCGACGATTATTTTCTAGCAATACTCACAAAATTTACTTGGGGGTTTTATTCCCAAAGGCCCACTAAAGAAGTTGGTGGTAGCAATGCATATCACCACTGTCTAGAACGGCAAACCCAAAAACCTCATAGCAGTGCTCGATGGTGGAGGTCCTTCCTCTTCTTCCAACAAACATTTGAAGTAATTTAAGGATGTAATTTGTTCCTGTTCATCTTCTAAATGATTTGCCTGCAACAATTTAAGTCAATGTCACCAGTATTGCCAAACTCGGCACTAGACCCGATGGTCGAAGATGCCAACTTTAACCTCCAACGAATGACTATAGAATTGTGCAATTGAGGAAGGGATCTTATTCTTCATCGCTTGCTGGTTCTTTGGGCATCGGCAGTGTGGCACATTGCTATCAAAGACAACGGATAAGATGACAACTCGATGAGAGGGACGTGGTAGCTTTGTTGAGGCTTTTCGGCTTGAATCAATCAGTAAGTTTGGTACCATCTTCTTTGTCTTTTCAATTTGAATCTGTAGACACCAAAATCGTGTCGATTGGACCTCGGACGGTAAAGAAATTACACCAAAAATTTTGGGTTTTTTGTGGCCTTGACCAGAGAGTGTAGGATGCTCTGATGGTGTTGGTGCCGACACGGCATGTTGTTGAACTTGGCTTATTGTGATCTATCTATTAGTGCAGGAGGTGTTAGAAACCGACACCAGGATCTTGATTGGAGGTGGAGAAGAAAGAGAGGGTAGACAGCAAAAGTAGAGAGAAAATGAAACCTGATTTTTTTTTTTGTTAAATAGCTCAATTAATCCCAATGTTTTTAAAAAAGTTGCAATTCTATCCCCAACCTTTTTTTTTATTTAACTAGGTTTAACTTTTTTGAAAAGGTGTAATTTGGTCCCCACCATTTAATTTTGGACCGAAAGTTTGTTGGACTTCAATTTTTAATCAAAATTACCAAACTAGCCCTTGAAACTAATTGATACATTAAAAAAAGTATTTTATCTCAATATTTTCCCCCCTTTTTTTTCTCTTTCCCTCCTATCCTTCTTTCACTCTCTCGCTCATCTTTTTTCTCTCTCTACTTTGAATAAAAAATAATAGCCATAAAAAAACAAATGCCATCAAAGAACCCCCTCCTAACAACCACCTACCGCATTGTGCCACCGCTCCCCCTTATCCGACCCTTCCTTTGCCCTCACCTTCACCTCGAGATAGCTTGTCCCAAACTCGTGCCATCGTTGCCCTACACGACCCCACCGTGCTACGTCATCGTTCCCCCTACTTGACCCTATTCCCTCGACCTCACCCTTTGCCTGACCCCCTTCCCTCGTCCCCACCCTAGCCACACAATAGGCAGTCCTAGCCTCGCATCACCGTTGTACTTTGCAGTCTTTGAGATCTCGTAAGAAGGCTATCAATCTTCACGCCTCGACAATAGTCAATCTTTGCAATAGAGTTGCCAAGTGGTGAGACTTGGTTAGTCCATTGTAGTGATCACTGTAGCTGGGGCGATCGGCCGTTGCTGACACTGTCCTCACCGAAGTAGACAAAGACGAAGATTTTCCTTTTACTAATATAAACCAAACATTACTTAACAAAAAAAGTATATATAAACAAAACATTTTTTTATTAATAAAATTTTTATTTTTAGTTCTAGTTAGTATTATATTAATAATTAGTGTTTTGTTTATGTGGAAATTTTTTTAAAAAGATATGATTTTTTAGGGAATTATATTTGTTTTTTTTAAGAATTTGATTAGAAAAAAGTCCAATTTTTTGAGTAAACAAAATCTAATTTTAATAATACATATTTATTGGTTTTACTTTTTTTAATGTTTTTTATGTTTTAATTTTAATTTCTTTAAAACATATTAGGTATTTTACTAAAATATACACACTAAAGTGGTCAAAATATTTTTTAACGGTAAAACTTAATGACTAGGGACTAAATTGCACCTTTTTAAAATTTTAGACCTAATTAAATAAAAAATGCTAGAGACCAACCGAGTTATTTATTTATTTATTTATGCACTTGTATTTAATGACACTATCGTGGGTCCACACAGTCTATTATGTGTCATGGCTGGGTTGATTAAGTTTTGATATGTAAACTTTGAAATTTTCTATAAACATAACCATACTTCAAAACTGTAACAATTTTTGTCTTTCTTAAAATAAGTAAACAAATTCTAATTTTTTTACTGTATTCTGAACTTATTAACGTCTCTATGTTTTCATAAAATTATTTTCATGAAACTAAGTCTATTTTTTGGATTTCATGATGTTATTCCAACATGCTAAACTTTAACACTCTTGTATTCAAAATCGGTGATTAACTATTTTCACCTTTTATTTTTATTTTATAAAATTAACATTTTGTATTCAAAATTTTGATCCAAACTTAAAATCTGATTTCTTTGATAAAAAATACTTCTTCGTAAATTCTAAAACTTTAAAATGTTAACTAATAATCAAAACATGTATTTCTCATTATTAGTTCTTCTGTTATCTGCTGTATTTTCAAGGTTAATATGAAAACATATTTAAACATCTAATTTTATCATAAAAAATTATAGTAGTAACTTATAAGATTTTTCATAAATTAAATTGACTATATGTAAGTCAATTTAATTCAAATTCTAAACTTAGCATAATCTTGTGCTTTATGAGTATAACATGATCTGTTTATTATGAAAAGCAGTTTATGGGTCCACATCCAATTTATAGATTTTTTTTATTACTATCATGAATTTCATATAATCATTTACACTTGTAAATAACTAATTGTGCATATATAGGATATTGTAAATTCTCGAATTTCCAATAATCCTTATGACTTAAAAATTCTTATTTTACTTTATAATCTCATTAAACTCAAGGTCAATCTTATACTCATAAAATTTTTGCTCACCATTTCTAAATTATGGTGTCGAGCTATTGATCAATATTGGTCTAAATTTTCTCTTATAAAACTGACATCGTGTAGAAATTCTATATAATTATACTAAGTCAAAAATTCATTTTTATTTATCAATCTCAATTAAGATATTCTAATCGAGATTCTTATAAAGGACATTACTTTGACTAGCACATGAGGTTCTTGAATTATAAAAGGTTAGTTTAGTATATTGAATAATTATTTTGAATTATCTAAGTGAATTATCATTATATCATATTTGTTTAGTTATATGTTTCATACATGAAGCTCATAAAATGTGTATTTATAACATTATTAAGTACTGAAGTCTTTTGTTGTGGATACTTTCTAAATATATATTAATTGAGAAATTTTATAATTACAAATCGTGATTAAATCACAATTTAGACTTCTAAATTTCTTAAGGAGAGTTTATAACCTTAAACTGAATTCTCACTGTTTCTCTTAGCACTTAATGGTACTTTACACTATCGAATTTAATCTAATTATAGATTCGTGGAGTTTTAGTTGCAAATCTACAATTCTTTATGCATAATTAATTATTTAGGTTCCTCAAAAGACCCTTGTCTTGATTTCATGAAATCTCTCGTAAACATTTCTCGTAGTTCTTATTGAAACATAAACATATAAGCTCTAAATTTGTATTTTTTTTAAGACTTGACCTTGTAGTTATGAAAAAATCCTTATTTAATCAAACTTATTAATTTATAGATTTTTTCGGTCATAGCTCGTGAAGCAAACACATGGACCCAACAAAGAGATTGAATCTTTTAAGGTCTCTTGGAGGTCGAGCGACTAGCCATGGACAACACCAAGGATAAGCAGGTAAGGCAATGGCTTCGCTTTAGGTGGAGTAGTGGAAGAACACCGAGCTTTCCTAGAAGCTCGAGGACTTAAGGGTGAAGGTCGAAAGGGAGAATAAGAGGTTGCTTGTCCATATGCGTGAAGAGGGATTCAGAGCAGGCAAGGAAGAAGTTGAGAAGAAATTGGTGGAGAAGAAAGTGAAGGCGGTTGAGAAGAACAAATCTTCTAAAGAATTCCTCAATCTTCAAAAGGCTATTTTCAACTTGATCAGTGAGCAAACCATAAGCCAGATCTGCCAAGCCCATTCTGAGTGGAACTTGGCCCTTCTCCATAATTGGCCTTTCTCTAAGGAGGAGAGACCTCGACGTTGGCTAAGGAAGCTGAGACTCCTATTGACGATGCTAAAGAAGATGCTACCATGGAGAGGGAGAAACACCAAAGGAAGGCGAGCAGTTGGAGAAGTGAAGATTTTCTTTCTTTTTTTTTTTTTCCAAAAACATTAGGCCTTTGGCCTTGATTCTATACAGACTTTTATCTTTTTTTTTATGATAAACATATATCTTTGCTTCTTTCTACATTTTCTTATGTTGTTTGTATGACGTTGAGATTTTCATAGAGAGCTTACCTTCGAGATTTCTTTGAAATCCCCAGAATTTTCTTAGTGTAGAGGTTAAGGCCTTCGGCTTCGATTGTTTATATGTGTTGACTTCCCTTCGGCTTTATGGGTCTTTGAGTTTTATGGGCCTTTAGCCATCACCATACTATCCCATATGTCTGAGGTTGAATTTTTAACTCCATTTTGACATCCAGGTTGAAAATAATGAAGTAATTTATAATCCAAATAAATAAACCGAAGAGATAAAAATGTGACATAAAAAATAGCAAAAACAACTTCTTTGGAATTTTATTTTATTGCCTTTAACATATAAGCGCTGTGCATTAATAACACAAATTAACATTGAAAAGTTATAACTTGGTAAGAAAATTTACCGTGGGTTGATAGTCGAGACTTCTGCTGTCACGCCCCGGAATACGGGAGGTGACGTGGTGGTTTAATTAAGTTAATTAAGTAAAGATTTGGTTAAAAATTTGGGTTTTAAAATGAAATTTATAAATAAAATGTGATAATTTTAAAATCGTTTGAATAAATAAGTTAAAGAAATAAACGAATCATCATAATAATTAAACAGATAGAAATAATATTAAAATAGTTAAATATGGGGTGGAACGCGTATGAGTCCCACTAGCCCACATATTGTGCACACACATATAGTACTGACAATATTATGATACAACCACAGTCCAGAGTAAAAGAAAAATTATAGTCTTACATGCCTTGAATGATAAATTAACCTACCAAATG